>NNCF01126725.1:348432-369598 GCA_002313205.1 Laupala kohalensis | reverse complement strand
GCTGATGATTCCCATGACTTCACTGGCATTAGTTTCGGAAGTGAACATAGAATTGGGTATGTGGGTGGATATAATTGGAGGACATTGATATGGATATATTGAGTTCATTATTTTACCAACTTCTGAGAAGTAAGAATTAAACAAACTTGTGATGTCCTGAGGATTTGATACAATTTTGCCATCGTTTAGTAAAGAAACATTTTCTTCACGATTTTCAGAAGTTGACGTGTAATTGTTAACAATATTCCACATGGCTTTCATCCGGTTGTTCGATTTTAGTATATGCCTGTCGTTTTCCATAACTTTAGCTGCATAGACTACTTTTCGGAGAATAGTCTTATATTTACGAAAATAATTATGGAATTCGGGTGGCTGGTTATAGCGTTTTGAAAGATAATATAAACGGCGTTTGTTTTTTGAAGAAATTCTTATCCCTAGGGTGATCCATCTATTGTATTTTTTTGTGTTAATTAACTTGCGTTTTATGGGAAAACTAGAGTTGTAATGTTTTAGGAATGTTGAGATAAATACATTGAATTTGTCGTCGGTGTTTTGGCAATTGTAAACATCTTTCCATGTTTCTTCACGCAAATAATTTACGAATATGGATTTATTTATGTCATTAAACTCTCTTGTAAATTTGTAAAGGATTTTAAGCGGTTTTAGTGTATTATTAATAGTCAATACTTGAGCAAGGTGATCACTGTATCCGGCGATAAACACTTCAGAGAGATACGAGATTCCATTGTTGACTATAATTTGATCTAGCAATGTTTGAGATGAGCCGGAGAGGCGAGTGGGGTCATTTATCGTAGTAATAAGGTTGAAGGAGTCGATAAGATTCTTGAATCGATTAACTGGTGAATGTGCAGAGTCGGATGTACTCAAGAAATCGATATTGAAATCACCACATATAACGATAGATTTAGTAGATTTATGTGCGATATGTTCTAAAACATTTTCGAAGTTCCGAAAAAATATGTCAAGATCTGATTGAGGAGGTCTATAAATACACAAAACAACAATACCGGTGTCGGTCAGTTCAACTGCAGAAATTTCGAACACACTATCTACGCAGAAGTTCTCGTAGCCTGTCAGTGGAGAAGATAAAATATCATTACGAACGTAGATACACGTACCTCCGTGGGGATTTTTGCCTTTAAAATTTTGCCGACAGTAAGAACTTGCTAAATAATAATTAGAAATAGCAGTATCGTTGATGTTGTTAGTTGAAAGCCAATGCTCTGTGAGGCATAGCAAATCGAATCGATTTTCGTGTACCAGAATTTCAATGTCTGTCAATTTGTTTGAAAGGGATTGGACATTATGATGAAATATAATTATTTTATTTTCGCAAAGAGTTTGTGACTCACGAGAAATGGAATCGACGTTAGATTGTGGAGAGGAATTTGAAATTGGTACAGCTTCTAGTTCCGGATGAAGCTCGCACACAGCACCTGAACGCGATTGTCACCTTCGAGTACCACATCGTACTCCTGAGCGCAAGTTGTAACGGTGTATGGGGGCGACAGGAGGAATAGATGTTGACGTGGGAGATGAGGAAGCAGTAGGTGAAAGAACGGGGACAGGAGAAGAAATGGGTGTGGAGATAGGAAGAGGAAATGGTGATGAGGTAGGAGCAGAGGGAGGTGGAGGAGATGAGGTAGAAGTAGAGGGAGGTGGAGGAGGAGATGAGGTACGTGCAGGAGGAGGTAATGGAGGAGGTGGATGATGTGAGGTCAGATGTGAAGCTAGGAGAGAACCGAAGTGCTGTTTCCCAGACGGTTTCAGGTGTAAACCGTGCTGGGTAAAGTCCTTGGCAGTCAGGTGTGGTTGCAAATCAAAAAATGTGATTTTTGTGTCTGCCAGGTGATGTTTTAGGGAGATGTTTGCCAGGTTAATTTCGTGGTTTATTTGTGGAACGTTGAAGCGTGAAGGCAGGCTAGAGAGCACTATGTTTGTGTGCAGGGAGGCCATTTTTAGTTTCTGTAGATGTTCAGACGCGTTGAACCAGAAACCAGAAACATAGCAACAGAACAATCAAACATTATATTAAACAAATATTCACTCAAATTATATTTACAAAAAACTAGAAATCACATACACATTTTTAAAAATTGTATTATACATTTTTGATAGTTCCTCCTGTGTAAGTGTGAAAATCCAAATTCCCATTTCTTGTTTAAAAATTCATTTCAGATGTACAATATTTGTAATAGTTAACTTATTTTTCTAGTATTAATGTATTATCCCAATCCATCGAGAAATAATTATAATTACAACATGAGGATACTACATTTTGTTCATCTGATTTTATATTTAGTTTGTGCTCCTGTATTCCAGTTTAACCCTCTTCTCTTTTGACATACATAGGTGGCATCAAAATCTTTGCATTTTATATTGTACACTACATTATTGTTCATACAATCTTTATTTATTTTACCCTTTCATTCTGGAATTAATTCTTTTAGTTTTAAAATTTAAAATCAATTTCATTTCTCAACACAACTTTTTCTAAATCACTCAATACAACTTCTGACATAATATGGCATATCAGACTTCCCATTGGACATCCTTCCACCTGATATTTTTTTGATTAAATGTAAAATATGTAGACTGCAATAACAATCTTATTGCTATTTCCCATAAAAAGTAAATAATGTTCTACCACAACCACTGTTCATCGATTTCATATAGATATACAAGACCTTAATATTAAATGGAAACAAAAAATTTTAATTAATGAAACTTGTTAGGTTAAATTAATAAAGTTTACTTTCAGAAAAGTTTTAAATCGTAAAAATCGCATACTAAATAATAAATTATGACAAAACGAAGAATCAGTCATTCACCTTCTGAATCACAGGAACTCAGGGAAATAAAAAGAATATGGAACTTACAAAGGGAGAGCACAATCATATCTGCATCTGGTCATTAACAGGTAAGTCAAAATGCCTGTATAAGAGTATACAAAAATATACTTTATTATACTTACTTCAATTTCAGATAATCTTGGAGCACATATGGACACATTAATTACTTCTAAAAGATGACGGGTAAGATCATTCAAATCCTTCAAAGCTTCCATGTGAAACACCAAAACATAGTGCTTCCCTTGAGCAGAACGAACTGATCCTATTACTCTATAATAAGAATTCATTACAGCTTGCTCACTCTCCTAAAGCAAAAATACAAGAAGGTTAATTGCTTACGTACATCATCATTTGATAACCAACAAAAGTTGATCAAACGATTTTAACATGAAGTTAAGTTTTTTTAAAGAAAAAGGGTAGACAGTAATCTTCTTTAACAAATTTCCCCAACTTTTCCAGAGAATAGTTTTTGCAAATTAAGCTTTCAAGGTATAATTGTATTATTGGAAAATTATAAACTATAAGAATTTTCAAACTTACAATTGTAAGATCTTTCAAGAAAAATAACTAAATGTATAAAAGAACACATTGCATTAACCTCTTAACATAAATGAAACATACATTTTAAACTCACCATTGAAAAAATAATCATTAATGTAAAGAAATAGATAAAACATTATTATAAAGTAAATAAGTTGTTCCAGTTATAAGAACAATAGTCACAATCACTTATACTCAGGTCTTGTTCAAATTTATTTGAGTACATTCTACATCTTTTCTGTGATTGATTTGTCTTTACTTTACAGTGTCTTGACAACTATCTTGTGTATTTTGTGATGCAACTCAGATCCTTATCCATGGTAGGTCAGTTGGCAAGAGGTAAATTATCTCCAGTATTTTCTATTTTTGGCAATCTTTGATGAACAAACAATTGTATAACAGACTTCTATGCAGGAAATTTGGATACAGGAAATTATAATGTGGCAAATAGATATAAATAACAGTAATTACACAATTTTGAATTAATTTAATGTTCTTAGAATAGGTAAAAACGGATCAGAGCATATGAAAAAGTATTGGGAGGACTGCAAGGTCCAAACAGAGCCTTCAAAGAAGAATAGATATTAGACCGACTAAAGTGATCCGATGTGGTCAAAAAAGAGAAGATAAAAATGGTTATTGTTTTCTGGAAAATAAATAAACATTCAGAATTTGGATACTATTCAAACACAAAATTTTGTACACCATGTCTTCTGTTATTTCCCAGACTAACCCTTACAAAATTCCCTTACTTTCCCAGGTTTTCCAGTCTCTGGCCACCCTGAAGAAATGATTCATAACCATATTGAATTGGAAAAGGATTGTAAAAATATATGGAGTTGTGGCTGTATTCATAAAAACTAGAGTTAGAGTTTAGTGGAACTTTGTTGGCAGTTCTCATAATAACATAATGTGACTTTAAAAAAAAAAGACAATTTATAGTACTTGGTATTCTATACTCTAAAAAGTCACAATTCTACATTTTCAAATTTTACTCCATATTCACAGTTATTCCATTTGAAATACTTTAAAATATTACAAAAAACTTGTAATAAATTTTATCCACAAAATTAGCAGGGCCATTGTTACATTACTAAAAAAAAGTTTGTGAAACTTCCCTTAACAGACATGCCAACTGTGGAAAGTTTTAATAACCCTCAATACTTCTGTAGATTACATTCAAGTCACCAGAAACTTCCAAAGCTGGACACTATCTAGAATGGACTAGGATAACATTTTTATTCCAGAACACACTATAATGGACAAAATGACAAAAATAAAGATCCACCCCTAGTAAAAGTTATCTCCCTTGTCTCATATAGATTTCAGATTAGACAACATTCTGTACAACCTCCCAGTACCTTATAGACTACTTCTGTTTCTCTACCGATGATGCACACTCAAGATAAAATGTTGACACCAAGATGATAAAGGATCAGTCCCTCAGTTTTGGATGGCATACTTGAAAGAAATAAAACCAATGAAGATAAAGATAACAAGCAAGAACTATCTAGAATTGGTATAACAGGAGACAACTAATAATTACAAGCCAGTAATAAAAATAGAGGAACCACAAATGCTGATAGTATCCGATGATTTTGTGTCCAGTATATTTAGGTGCTTCAATTTATTGAGTGATTCCAGTGTAAAAAACACAATAGTAAATTAAGCAAGTTCTAGACAAAAATAAAGCCTTTTTCACAAAAAGATGAAACTTCACATTTCCTGCCATTTTAAGTGATGAACACTAAATTAAAATATGACTAAAATGTATTTGATTTCACTTTTTTAAACCCTTGCTGTCCATTATTATAGCTAACTCCATATTTGACACTTCTTTGACTTAAATTTTCTCCCCCTTAACATTGACTTACAAGCTAACATTCCTCAGTAGTGGACAAATTTTAAGGTCCCATGACTGTTTGTTACAGAGAAGTATCACTGTATTAAAAAAAAAAACAAGTCACATATTGTGTATACATGCAAGCTAATTTTTATTAAAGGATTAACATAGAAAATTATCCAACAAATGCGAATTATTCAACATTTTACATCACAATATTAATTTTAGTCTGAGACTTTTGTAATTATCATTAAATATCAGTTTTTAACCCATGAAGCAATAAACAATATGCTGAATAGTTAGAGTTTGAATGTTCAACTTGCTTGATTATAAATAGAATTCCACACTATTTTCTTCCCTCCACCACCAGTTATAACGATAGCTAAAAGTTATAATAATTTTAATTAGTCTCATGGGCTATAATGACCTCTATGTCAGCAAGGCACCGTCCATGATGTTCGGTTTGTTAGTCCTGGCGATTCCATTAAAAAAAACAGTTTAAGTGTGAAGATGGAGGCAATGGTGGATTTAGTAGCATTCACGGAATGATCTAAGAAAAAGGTTAAGATTTTACCATAATGTTAATTTGGTCCAAATGAAAACAATAAATTAAATTTATGTAAATTGCCCAGGTAAATTAACAAACTGCTCATAAAATTGGAAATCTTTTTAAAAATCTTGTTCCTTGGGAACAGAGAATAATAAAAAATATTTAAAGATTATATGAGAACAAACTTTTTGAAAAAAAATAATAAATTATGATACATCTACATTACTCTCCACAATGAAAGGAAAACAATACCACTTCAACTTACAGCAGATCCTTCCAACCAAACAGTTGCTTCTATCTGACCAGTAGTATCTTCCATTAAATATGTGAGTTTGGTGGATGACATATCTATATTCTTTACCAAGGCAACAAATGTAACCTACAAGTATAATACACACCAAGCATATAAAAAATAAGAAATGTTTAATATCAAATTAGTCAACTGACAGGGTTATTGACATCTTACCATATGTACAACGACTTCACCAATTCGAAATTCATCCCCACTTTTCAGCATTTGCCGAATGCTCACAGGAACTAAATTCTCAGCTCTTCTATCCCTAAACTGAAAATTAACGACTGATTGGAAAATTGTTAACCAAACGAAATAATATATAAAGATGAACCAATGAACTAGCGTTTTGGTCATTAAAAATATAGGTTATGTTGAACACAATATACTATGCTATATATAAAATAATCAACAAGATTTATGATTAAAATATTTCTTCAATGTACCTTTTTCTCGCCCCCAGCAGCAGATCCTGACGGAGTGTCATAAGATGTCTCCAAGAATCCTCCACCGCCAAATCCACCTTAAATAAGAAAAAATAATAATTCTATCATTCAACAAATATTGAACTCATGCCATACGGTAGATCTTTTAGTTCTTACTTTGATTCCACATGACGTTTTTAGTAAGGAGCTATCACTATCTGCTACACTCAAAATCCTCTCACTTAAAATTGAATTATCCTTTCTGCACGAAACAGATTATTGAAATTGACTTCCTACTTTACACGTTCGATGTACCTGAGTAGATTCACGTAATAAACTACACCAGTTCCAACAAAATCCTTCACCGGTGCTTCGTCAACTCAATCACACTTCTGCGACCAGTCTGCGACATACTGACGATGTATTTGTCATGAACCGGGCAAAACGCGCGGGATATAGAACCAGAAAGCAAACACGCTATTGGCGAATTGACATGAAGCGGCCAAACCAGCATCAGAGAACAGAAAGCAAACAGGCGATTCGCAGATTGTCATGTACCGACCAAATGCGCGGGATTTGAAAAAAAAAGCAAACCCGCGATTTTTCTCTACTAAACTCAGAAACAAAGGGTTTATCTTAAAAATAAAACTTAAGGTGGAAATTTTGTATTCGATAGTTAAGGCCTTACGTATTAAACGAGAAAAAAAATGTATTAAAATTCTCTCACTTCCTCTGCACTCCGCGCGCTTCCATATTTTTAGGATCATAATTACAGAATTGCTCGTATCTTGCGTCCAAGCTAATTAGACTTTCTGAATGACTCAAATGAAAGAGAACATTCGAAATAATATACTTTATATTTAACATTCACTTCCAGTGGCGAGGTATGCGAACTGACGCATGAAATTCAAATAAATTTAGTCCCAAAAACCCGAAAAACACCTCCATAATTCCTCTCATCCAATCCTGTCAGAATTTCCTCTAAAACACGGAATACACATCTAGAAACTTTAGGATTCGTTTCTCATTTTTATATACCCCTCGTTTTATAGATATACTCCTAAAAGAACGGAATTCATTTAAAATTTTCCGCAATTTAAATTTTCCGCTCTACTGAATGTCCAAACATCAAACATTTAAGGTCTATAAATTGCACTGGGGATCAATGATTCTGCTGCGTGGGGTTTCAGAGTAGATCTTGGGTAATTTTGGTCTACTAAATTCGAAAATAATAACAGATTTGCGATAAGGACAATTTGTAATTGGGAATTAAGATTCTTAACGTGACAACTCCATTTGAAGTTGTCTTAAATATGGAAACCTAAGAATTTTGTATTCGTAACAGTTTTTAATTGTGTTCCGTTTAATGAAAGAGAAACATGGGGTAAAGATTTTGTGATACTATTGTGAAATGACAGACACTGTTTTGTCAGTATTTACAATGAGACGATTTGCGTGGAACCAAGTCGAAAGATTAGCCAAACTTTTTGAGCGTTTGCGTGTTTACATAGTAAATTAGTGTCATCAGCAAAAAGAACAATTTTGCAATCTGATGTGGATGATGACATTTTGTTCACATACAATAAGAAGAGTATAGGGCCGAGAATTGAAACTTGGGGTACTCCGCAAGTAAGTGGCTTTGAAAGACAACGCTGAAGTATTTAATTTTTGGTGCAGGATATTTCGACCTGTTGATATCTATCTTTTAAATAAGAAGTTAGCCACTGGTGTGGAAGTCCACGAATGCCTAAAGAATGCAATTTGGAAAGGAGAATTTCGTGATCGATGACATCGAATGCTTTGGATAAGTCAAGAAAAATACCCTGAGGATTTTCTCCACGATTAAGAGATGTGGTAACATCGTTTAAGAAAGAAAATATTAGTGGAAAAGGATTTCCTAAAACCGTGTTGATCGTCAGAGAGAATGTTATTTTTTGATAAAAAATCCAGAAGACGCTTATAAAAGAATTTTTCTAGGATTTTTGAGAAAGTGGGTAGTAGAGATATTGGTCGGTAATTTCCAATATTAAGTTTGTTTCCTTTCTTGTGTAAAGATTTCACTTTAGTTCTCTTAAATATGTTAGAAAACATCCCTTCCGATAAAGAACTATTAAAAATATTTATGAGTGAATTTAATATAGTGTGGGACGAAAATTTAACAATAAACTCGGATATTTGCCAAAAAGGATCATATCATTCGGGAATCGTTATATATAATTCCCTGCCCAAGAATATAAAAGATATTATGAAATCGAATCTCTTCGAACCCGCGGTTAAAAACTACCTCGTGCACCAGTGCTTCTACAATATAAAAGAACTTATTGATTTTAATAAAAGTTAAATCCGTATTGTACTTTATCACGTCATTGCTGTAGTACTTTTTAAATAACTTAAAACAATTTCAAAAACTATTTTCTTGCATGATCGTGTTGTCATATTAATTTAGTTTTATGTGTACTCAACTTTGGCACGGTTGTGTACATAAATTCTGTAGCCCCATCCTGGCCCGGGTTTTGCTCCGGTTTTCCTCCGTTTAGTGACGGTATTTTTCCTAAGGCGGGAATGACATTATTGTATATTGAGCTAGTAAAAAAGTTACAGCACCTCAAATATGAAGAAAAACAAAACTAAGATGAAAATATTTTTCTCATTCTTCACGGCTGTATTGCTTTTTTTTGTGATTTCTATGATATTGTATGTACAGAATGAAGTATCCTGTGCCGGAAAACGTTTGTCATACATTTTTCACTTGCAGAAACAAGATTGAAGGAGCTAAATAGATTATTGAATCGATTTTTGGGATTGTGCACGGAATCGGATTCACTGAAGAAATCGCCAGAGATACTATTCATATATTTCCGCGTTAGACGTTTTAAAACAATTTCGAAATTCAGAAATCATATTTCAAGATATGATTGAGGAGGTCTATAAATACACAAAACTACAATGCCTATGTCGGTCAAATAAATTGCAGTGTGTTTGAAAATACCATCCAAGCAGGATTTCTCGTAACCTAACAGTGGAGAAGGTGAAACGTCTTTTCTAACGTAAATGCATGTACGACCGTAATTATAATTTCTTCGGTAGTAAGAGCTCACTAAAGAATAGTTCGGAATAAGTACTGTTGATGTCATTATCAGAAAATCAGTACTCTTTTTGGCAAAGCAAATTGGATGGATTGTCAAGTAAAAGAGTGTCAATATCTGTTAGTTTGTTAGAAAGGAACATTATGATGAAAGATATTTATTTTATATTCTCGAGGGACGCAATTGAGTTGGGATGATTGAGGAGAATTTAAATTTAATTGACATCTTCGAGCATTACATCTAAATCTCGACAGCAAGTTATGAACGTATTTTGGGGTGGAAGGAAGCGTGGATGGGGCAGATGAAACAGGCTTGAATGAGAGAGGTGACATAAGATGTTGGGACAGGTCAGAGACGGGAGAAGAAATGGGAATGGGGAGAGATGGGGAAAGTAACGAGGTGGGACTAGGGGCGGGTGGTGGTTAGTAGGTGAAGAGACAAGTGGACGAAGTGGATATAGTCAAGTAGCCAGGTAAATAAAAATGGCCAATCCAGGAAAAAATATAGAAGTTTTTTTCTCAATCGTTACTTATGTTTTCGGATGTGCTGAATCTGAATTTAAACTTTGCTGCTTCGTAAATTCTGTGTGTTTTGAGAAAAATTCGAAAAATTTTGATAAAAAACTTTTTTATTTTTTTTGTTTATAACTCGAAAAATATTGCACTAGAATGTCGTGAGTTTTAACCAAAATTTTGAAATTTGCTGAAGCTGTCACACACCATTCAAGGTCACGACGTGGACGCGTCTAAAATATTTATAGCAGTTAAATATATTTGGTGATGAGAAGGTGACGATGTTTTTTTTCTCATTGATATTTAAAGCCTATTTATAATATGCTTCTCTAAACGATTAACGTGTTATAATTGCGAGTGGTGGTGTTTATGTTCGTTTGAGAAATCATATGTGGCAAGATAAAAGCTGTGGGGAGCGATTCAAATACGTCCAAGTTCATTTAAAATACACGAGAGACCCCAGATGTATTACTCATACATGTTTCCACTGGTTTATCTCTTATTTCCTTCTGCTGATGACAGAAGTATGTTTTATTTTACTGTTTCTAGACTTATTGCACAACTGCTGAGAGCACTCGTTTTAGTTTCATCTTCTCGTTCAAGGACTCATGACTCGTTCAAGGACAATTGCATTCAGTTTCTTGTCTGCCAGTGAAGAGTGGAAAAGTGCATTGTGTATAAGTTCTGGAAAACATATTTTTTATTCTAGTAGACATTTGTGACAGGAGCAAGATATTTTCAGATTTCTGCTATTCGTCTGGTTACAGTATTTTTGTTCTTTTTAGCTACGCGCGCACTGGGACGGTCGTCACCGCCACCCCGGATTTCCCAAAAATTATTTCCAGTACTTTGCATTGTAATGAACCCACTGAGAAGGCGCGCACTTGCCGCCGTTTGCTAAAAGTCCCCAGAGGGAGACCTTTCGGAGGGGTGTAAAACTTTCCGGGAGGCTCATTGGCAGTTTATGACTGTGGGCACTCGCAAGGACCAGGTATTCGCCATATCGGTTGTGTTGTATTGTGTTGAGTGATCAGAATAGAACGGGGAGCAGGTAACGGATCCTAATCCTTTACGCCTTGGAGAGTGAACGGTCCCTTCACCCAACAGGGTTCTGGAGTTCCCGAACCAGTGCGCGCAGTCTTCTGCACTTGCAAAATGTCAAGAACGACCGTCCGCCCGTTGACGTCCAAGTGCGCGCGTACCTTTTGCCGTCAGTTTTTGTGTCCTTTTACGCAGGGAAGGTGCTATAGAAACTGGCGACTTTAAAACAAAGACTAATAGATGCGTCTCTTATCAAAATGTAGTAACAAATTATCCGCAAATTTTCTAATGCTTTCGTATACTCGACAAAAATGCCTCTTTTCACTTTTCAATGTTTCTTATTTTCTCCAAATTAAAAAATTACCAAAATACCTCAAACTTGTTACTATAGGACATTATATACATATAAATGATTTCCAAATACACTATAAGCTGGCCCAGGATGTATATTGTTTTTTATAAATCTTTTGATTGAAAAATAATTAGGTTACTTTTATTATATTAAGTTATATTAAATAACTAAGTATATTCTGCTTAGATAATTCCAATGTGTAGTTCCCAAAAAAATGTTTATTGATAAAATATAAAGAATATTTACAATATTTATGAAGAATAATGTATACATACGTGTAAAACAGAGTGTTTGTGTATCCACGTGTCCGCCTCATATCAGTAAAACGGATGGGACAAAACTTCGAAATTTTGCATACACATTTAACACAAGAAATTAAAAAGACGATTTTTTCGAATTTCGGTTTATAAAATTAATTTTTAAGCGTTATTAGCAACAGTCGCGAAACGCTGAAATCCACCAAAAGGGTCCAGTACTTTGAAATTTGGCTCACGCTTTGTGCTAGTTGGGCCCAAGTGCATCGCCAAATATGTTTTTCTAAATTTGAAGTATATATTTTTTATTGAACATAAAACGTTTTTGTAATTATTTGCCAAGTACAGATACTTAAGACCTATATTTCGAAATTTGGCTCACATGTTATTTAGGGTTGGTCCTTGTGGTCTGCCGGTCAAGTGTTTAGAAGTTGGATGTAGACATAACTTTATTGAATTATTTAGCGTTGTTTTGGTGTCAGCAGCGGAGAGGCGAGCTCCGAAATTCAGCACATGCGTTCTCTAAGGTGGGTACACAGTGATTTTTCCAACATTCGCTTTAATTTTTTTCATACATACATCAATGACGATTTCAATATACAAAAAAATCAATACTTTCGCGCTAGCGAATACACGGGTACCCAGTAATATAACAACTTGAAACGGTATCAAAAATTGCCTTGTTCGACATTTTGTAACTTTTGCCAGTCCAACAACGAGAAAAACTATTTGCTTACTGACAACTGGATATGCAGTTTCAATCAATAGCACCGCTGTTATCTTTTTAAGAGAGTATTGATACAACTGCATTGAATGTGTTTTAGTTTTTGCTATTGTTTATTGATTTTGAAATGTCGTGTTCATTAAAATTTTCTAGGTATTCAAAGAAAAAAAATACAAACTTGTACTCGAAAATTGAGTGCTGTAACCTGCTAGTTATAATAAAACTGCAAGCCTCTTATTTTGTTATTCACATACAAGAAATGTATAAAAAGAATTACTCCTATTCTTTTCTGATGCGACTTTGCGTTGCCTCACGCTCGCTCGAGGAGGGTTCGATGGAGAGGGAAATCAGTTTCAAAACGCATCTAATTTCACCCACTTGCAATCTTCCATGAGGGTTGTATTGTCGTTTTAGAGGACCCTTGTCATGGCTAGGTCGCTGTTTAAAAATGCAACGTTCTGTCGAACAACGTTACGCTTTTAAATTCTGTGTGAGGATAGGGAGATGTTGACCATGGTCCAGCAAGTGTTCGGGAGTGAAAGTCTATCAACAATACGACCCCGAGACAAAACACCGAAGTGTAGAACGCTGCAACATTCCCTCACCAAAAATAGGCTCTAATGCGCAAGTCGAAGGCCATAGCCTTCCTATTTATTATCTTTGGGGGTTTTCTGTGTGAAAGTGCTGAAAATATTGAAGGGGGGGACAACCGAGTGAGGTCAGGCATTGCCACCAATTGGAAGCTAAACCACTCTTGGTCAACGATTGCCTGGCCCAGGGCGGAATTGCAACAGTTCTCCAGTACCTCTACAGTCTAAGTTGTAGGGGTGCTGGAGAAGCGTTGCAATGTGACTCTGGTGGGTGTTTTGCTGTTCCCCAGAGTGAAGACTGTCTCAAAAGACACCGCAAGGGACAGTAGTAGAAATCAAAGCAGCTTCAACGCGTTGTTTGAAGAGCATTCCGGAATTCTAGGCCACCATCCGTGCGGGTTAAAATCATTTGACAGATGTGTGTCGACGTCCAAGGCTCCTATTTTGAAGAATTTTATGGGTTTGAAGCGATTTCTTCAATAAATTCTTCTTAAAAAATTCCTCAATCCAAGCAATACGTAATCGTAATCCGTTTCGAAGTGTTCACGATGGTTATAGTTTTTCTGGGGTAGGAACATATGGACGGAGATATCTTAAATGTTGGTCGAAGAATTGTTTTGGTAATTTAAAAAATAATAGTATTTTATAAAATAGTATTTTAATATTATTTAGAGCAATGTTTATTTTATAAAAAAATTGTGACATTAACTGACAACGACGAGGTCTGTCCCCTCACCATTTTTTAAAGAATGAAATCTCTCTCTCTAATCATGTATTCTATGGATAAGGGCGTAGTGTGTTTTACAGTTGTAAATGCTCATTCATACTAGTTTGTCTTATATTGCGAACAGAGGGGCTCATCAGAATTCACTTTGACACAGTGATATTCATACGTTTATTTAAGAGGAAATGCAAGTCAAATCATTCAATATTGCCATGGTGCCATATGCTGTATATTGCTGTAATTTCCTAGAGAACGACATTCGAATCTGCATACACATAGGAAATTTACCTCTGTACCTTATTTTTCTTAGTTACCGCTGACTCTTTCTTTTATAGGCGGTGTTAAAATAAAAATGGAGTTCGTATTGTCTTTAGCTCCTCAATTACCCCCCCCCCCAGGTAACTCTACTCACCTCTGGTTAACTTCCGATAGGCTCCGTGAATTTCGAAGTCTACGTTCATTATTTAATTTGTTTCATTACGTATTATTATATTTTTCATTACACACTGATTCCATGAACAAAATTAAATTTAGAGTCGAACTTGGATAATTCGAAACTAAAGGAACCTGTGAATAGATCTGAATTACCAAAAATTCGAATTATACCTGTTTACTTAATTATATAAAAAAGAACTGCGTTATTGCACTTTTAAATGTGCGTCATACAGAAATACTGCGTCGAAATTTTTTTAGCTTAAACTAATAGAACAAAAATTACTATCAACAACTGTAAAATATAGAGAGTACAGTACGTTTCGCTTTTCTACAAATTCTAATTAAAAATGTGTAGAACCGGACTATTCCCCAAAAAATAACCGTATTAGTATTCAGCAATGGGGCAGTGTCGTGTAGAATACAGTACCATTTTTTGAAATGTTGGAAAATAACATTTTTGTTTGATTTTGGACGGGTAGCGTGAAAATCTCAAGTCACTTGGGATAGTCGGAAATTCTCCAGTCCAGGTATCGTAAGGTGGGAGCAGGCATAGTCATTCCTGATCTCCTACAAGTCTTATCACATATACGAGACAACAATAGACCACATTTAGTGGCAATTTCATCTTCACCAATGTATACTAAAATATGGGGAACACCCAAAATGAAATTCGAATTAACCAAGGGTTGTTTGTAATTTCTTGCAAATTTGTAAAAATTGACAATTCAAGGTGCCAAATAAAAAGTTTGAATGAAGAAAGTTCGATTTAACCAAGTTCGACTGTATTTGTATATACCTCAATTAAAATACTTTGAAATAATTTCATCCTCGACATCAAAAGGTTGATGAGGCTGAATTTCTGCTCCGTATAATGAAAAGTTTGGAGGCGAACAATAGCAATGTTCATTCACAAATGAATGGGATAATGATACATTAATACATAATAATGAAACGTTGTACCGATGTGAAAACTTGCTGAGTACGTTTTCCCTGTTGAGAAAGGTTCCATGAACCATTAGTTACAACGAAGGGCGTAGCTGAGTTGGACAGGGGGGAGGGGTAAGTTCTTGACCTATTAAAGAACAAAATAGATACGTTTCATTTTTGTAATACGTGTGCAGCTTTGTAAATTGTGACTCAAATACCTATCAAAAAGATTCCAGAACTCGTGGAGTTCGCAAGTTATTTAGACCGGTGTGGATTTAATTTGACAAAATGCTGAAGTAGCGGCTATATCTCCTGACATACCTCATTTTCAAATAAAATGTTAGATCCCTTGTGAATTTATTGACCGGATATTGATTTACATTTAATTTATGTCTGTTTTATTTTTTTATTTGCATTCTTGTTATGTATTGGGGTTGCAATTGCAGAACCTCAGTAGTAAGGGCTCTCTCATTACTTTGAAGTCAATGTTTGCCACCCGGTTGCAGTTTCCGGTGGTGGGGGAACAGGGTCGTGAATTAGACAAGAGGACTGTCCCAGCGCTGTGTTCCGAAGAACTCCTTGCGTTTGAGCGTCATCGTAAGAGTTTTTACTCTCAGATGCGCACCTTTTTCCTCAGGGTAAAGACTCTTCGGAAAAATACCTCGGGGTGAAATTTCCTTTCTAGATGAGAAAGGAGGCATTTTAAGCAACTTTGTCCTTTTTTAACCTTTATCCCAGTTTTTCCCAAACCGTGCCCACAATACTCTTTTTTTACAATTTTTTGTGATTTTTGTCATTTATGAGGAATATTACGTGAAAGTTTCAATCATTTATTAATATTTTCATCAACTATTTAAGTAACTTTCAATTATTCTCTTCTAAACTTGCAATGAATACACGAATAGTAAACTACTTTAAAAAAATAACGCGTGGCTGAAAGCACATCTGCAACAATGGAAAATATTTTAGTGTGAGGCAAAATACTTTCTCATACAGTTCCTTTTGCATCTAAAATACGATGTATCGCCTAATAGAAACAGAAGAAGGTTAGCGATGATTTAAACTTGTTTACAGCTCAATAAAGTAGAATAGGAGAAAGATTATTCCTTGAATAAGTTGATTAAAACAAAACGTCTTTATCCCTTATTACCAAATTTTAGCATCTTTTTTTGTATGAATTTGCACTCAAAAATCCTGGTCATCAAACTTGCAAATCTGAATTAAAGCTTAAAAGGTCACTGTGAAGTATAATGATCGTGTTGAGTGAATAAATACTGCAGCTCGAATGTAAGTACCATTTGCGTGACATAACATTTCACCACTTTGGAGCGTTAAGAGGGTGAAATGTGTTTTGCGAAATTGGAACGGGGTGGGGGAATATCCATCGGTAAATGATAGTAAATATTTGTTGCCGAATCGTTGTTCTATCGTGATATTATGAAATGCTAATGATTACAGTTGCTTAATTATTATAGAGGAGGAATATTTGGAGGTAAGGTTGGTTTAAGTGTAAGAAATATTAAGAGTATAATGTATGAGTAAGAAATAAGGAACAATTATTCCATGAGTTAAATTAGATTCTGCCCATTTTGCCTCGTTAGCGTAAGTTTCCTTTCGGTATATTCCAACTGATCCAAATATTATAATTATTCAACCCTCATTTGCAGAAGAAAATAAATGCCCAAGGGAATGTCTTCGAGTAAAATAAATCGTTTATTCCATTTACTATATCTCCTATTCAAAAGAAATATACTTGGTCAAAAAGTCAGATATGTCCAAACAATTAGACTTTCCATATCACAAATAAATGAAATAAAAATTTATTGGGTTTTGTTGTAGTTTTTCATTAGACAAATACACCATTAAATAAAGATTTTCACAGTACAAAAATCCTCCTGATACGAAACTTGGCAGAAAGTTAGGTTACGGGGTGACTTTAATAGGGAAGAAAATATAACACTCCAGAGGACTGTGGGACCCTCTGGGTATGGCAAAAGGAAAGGGGCAAAAAGTTTTCTTGTAAATATTTGAAAAATACGCGAGATATCAAAAAAGTTTAAAATAATAGTTGCAGATGACAAAATTTCCAACATATTCAGTCCGTAGTAATGTTTTCGTCATACGCACTGGAACCGAGATATGAGCGCTCAAAGTTGATACCTTTTTTTCCCTTCAATTTTTCGTGTTCAATTTACGAGAAAAAGGTTGAAGTTTTGTGTGTTTAGATAAATTATACCGATTTTTGTATTGTAAAAAGTGCTAAATATGGTACGTAAGTGTTTGTACAAGTATACCATGTATTTGGATGTAAAATTTTGCATGTATGTATTTATGCACACACATATGACTACTTAAAAAAAATGAATTTCTGAATGTAAGCGTTTTTAGCTTTTTTTGTGGGGTTTTAGGGCTCGTCAACATCGAGGTCATTAGAGCCCACGTTTTTAGCTGTTTATATGTAAAATACACAAATATATACGTGCAAATATATGTTGGAAGCTATATATTGTAATGCTCCCTAACTATAGGTAGATAAAATTTATACCTCCTATGAATGCATTTTACAAAATGATATCCAGGAGAAAATCAGACCGAGGGAACTATTGAATAAATAGAGTACATTCGTGATTCTTGTGCTGGATTTGCCCAATTTACTCAAGTCATTGTTTGGTAAATTGAAAAAATTACATTTGAAAAAATTAAACAATTGAAAGAAAAAATCTTCATTGAATAAACTCCTTATCCTCGGTTAATAATGACGAACACAAAACAATGCAAATAACAAACAAAATAAAATATATTTAACTTCCAAGTAAATAATCATCTTTTCAGTTACTCAGCACCATTATTGAAAAATAATACTTTTTATTTAACATTTGTTTTGTCAAAACCACTTCATAAGATCCACCAAATATTTTCGATTATTCAATAAAGAAAATACGCACTACAACTACACTACAACTTTTCTTCACTTTCAAGAAATAAACATTTGAAAAAGTGAACCACTAAACAATTAAACTTCAAAACGTTTTACAATACCCGCTACAATTCCTACATCACACTAGAATACATCTAGTAAAACATAAATCGTATTACATTATATATCAACCATCATAAAATTTATGTCACTTAAATAGCAGTTTAATACTTGAATACTCAACCATCTCAATGGAGTTTGATTCAACAAATAGTAAACACGCACCAAACGGAACAAAAAGATTGTCATTTGAATAGTGCACCCTTTCGATTGATTCCAAATTCGATATATTTAAGTTCAAACACACACAAATCTTCTTTCTCGTCAGTTTCTTATCATAATTATATAGGATTTTATTTCCTTCAAATGTAACTATCTGCCGTAGCAAACCAAAAATGAATTTTTCGACACTCGACAAATACACCTGCAGATTTGAGGGATAACTAAAGTAAACTTTCTTTCTGCTCTTGTTCGAGTCTTTCAGCTTACAATTTTCGTGACGAATACTTCAATGTTGTCGAATCCAGGTCAGATCACTGTGAGTGACAGGTTGCAATGGTCATAAAAGTAGCCACATGGGAAGTCCAACTGGATTCGCTTGTCCATCAAAAAGTTACTTCTGAAGATCACGCAGCTCATTCATTCGCACCTTAGTAGAATTCTAAATCCATGTCGTATTTGATTGGTCTCACAAAAGGAATATTTAACATGATTTCACTTTATTACTTGGCACAGTATACTTTGATGAAACGAAAGTTTTTCATAAGATTCAGAACAATACGTACTGAAGAGAAAAAAACACTTTTTTCTTGCAAGTTCAACTACAATGGAAAAATATATTCTGCTGATTACGATTTCAATATGTCGAACCCACTACCCCGTACTACTGTCCGTCTCCTATTATACCTTTCACCATACTCCTCCTCCCCCCACTTTGTTCTCACCAAATCTCATCGAAAGGTATTGCTGCGAGTCTCTGCTTTCGTTTTGCCCAATCGCCTCGTTCTGTTGCTTTATGCTCTGCTTAGCGCTCGCGTCGCGCTTTTTCTCCCTAATCCAGTCCTACTGGAACACGATCGATATCTGGTTAATGTCATCTACTTATGACCGTGTGATTTGAACTGTTACATTCAGAGAAAAAAGAAATTCTGGTGGTAATAATGGTGTTTGTTCGTAGTATCAGAATAAATAAAAGCGAAGTACCACTCACTGACTGACTAATCACGAAATCTCAGAGAGTACAAGCATACAAACTTGAAATTTGTCAGATAAGTTCCTTTTAGGGTGTAGACATTCGCCAAAAAAGAATTTTACGAAAATAACCCCCGAAGGGGGTGAAATGGTGTTTGACATGTTTTATGTATGTATCCCACCATAACTCCAGAGTGTGTAGAGCAATTTCAGCGAAACGTGATATGATGACATACTATCAGACAAGAAGCACATGGGGTAAGGCATCACTGGCAACCCTAGGGAGGGGGTGAGATATGTAAAAATAGTCTAAAACCCGTCAAAAGAATTGAAACCACAGTTTTCGGATAAAGACGCCATCGACGTGTCGTACGTTTACCATCAGTTTACATTAGAGATAATATACCCCTAGCTCTTTGGGGTAGGGGTGAGAATGAGAGGCAGGTAAAAATAATAAAAGACGGCAGATATTGATGTCGAATAAATCATTTTTGGACCGCTGAAGTGAAGGGACACACTCATTGTCACATAAGGACACGATATTCCCATATAAGGAATAAACACCCTTTTTGTGGGGGTGAGGAGGAGTGAAATGTAAAAATAATCGAACGTAACCGATTTTTGTGTTGAGATCGTAGTTTTCGGGGCCGCTAAAATTAATAGTGACATTCTCGAAGACGTCAAAGTCCACAATTAACCCGTATAACACCCAGCACCCCTAGGGAAGGGGATATCATGAAAAAATTATCGAACAAGACTGACACTAGATACGCGTCCATAATTTTCAGCTTCGTTGAAAGTGAAATCCCGATATATTGCAAGTCTAAATTCAACTCTCATGGAAGAAAGACACCACCAACACCCCCTGAGGACGGTGGGGGTGCATATGGGTTTATAGATACAAATAATTGAAACATAATTTCGAAGTATAAAAAAATTGTATCGTATCAATAGTTTTACGGTTGATGAGGTTTTAGATCACTTATTCCTAGAAAATTCTTAAAACTGGGGATGTGAAGACGTGATGTAAAAATCACGTTAAAAGATCGTTTTTAGGGTCGGGCCCGTGGAGTTTGTATATTTTGAGAAGAATACTGGTATATACATTGACGCTGTGACCCTTCAGACCTAGAGGCGAGGGTTGGAAAGAGCGTGACAAGAAAAATTATCAAAAATGTCCGCAAAGAAAGGATTTTACGAAAATTACCACTAAGAGCGTGAAAAGGAAAATCGGTGTTTTCTAAATTTCTTTCTGAATTACATCAGTGAAAATAGGGGGCAGAGGATGTTCACCAATACGATTGAAATTTCTAACATGGATGGATAATATTCTCACATGATATCAATGGGAATGTGAGAAAGAATTAAGTTGCATACATATTACAAATTCACCTTTGCAAAGCCGCGGATATATATAGTGTCTGTATACTGACTAATCTGTATGTACATATGTGCATTTCAGGATTTAGACACGTACAATGTACATATATAAATGTACCAGGCGAGTTTTCGCGGCTTTGCAAAGGTGAATTTGTAATATGTATGCAACTTAATTCTTATATTTATGAATTAGTAACAAAAGTTTTTTATAAACAAAGTACAAAAAGTGAGCTCTCCCGGAAAAAATACGTCGAAATATAAGATACATAAATTGTGTTACGCATTCCGAATCTTAGTTAACGCAGTTAGTCCACGAATTTCCCGTTGCGTATATTTTGCAAACGTTTACTCCCATTTACGTTACGGCATTACCTTCTGGGGTAATTCCGGTCAGAGTATTCAAACTTTCAGAATTCAGAAGAGGATAGTTCGGATAATTTGTAAATCTCA
>NNCF01126725.1:287743-341257 GCA_002313205.1 Laupala kohalensis | reverse complement strand
AAATGAAAGACACCCTAGCTCTAATAGCGTCGGGATCGAAAGGAACAAGAGGTGACCAAGGGAAGTCAGTATAGATAGAGGAAGGAGCATGGCACAAGCAAGTGGTAGCAGTGCCAGACTCAGCTCGGGGCCCCGTGTTCGCCAAACACGTACTTACCAGATATAAGCCCCCTGGGGGGAGGGGAAGAAGAAGAAATAGAGGAAAGAGAAGAAGAGGAAAATGAAAGATACCCTAGCTCTAATAGCGTCGGGATCGAAAGGAACAAGAGGTGACCAAGGGAGGTCAGTATAGATAAAGGAAGGAGACTGGCACAAGTAAGTGGAAGCAATACCAGACTCAGGTCGGGGCCCCGTGTTCGCCAAACACGTACTTACCAGATGTAAGCCCCCTGGGGGGTTTATCTTTGTTAAATGCACAAAGAAAGTATTCATTAAATTTGATGAAGATTGATTTTTTCCGTCTTAAATTCCTCACATTAAAGTATTTCAACCCTTTTATTTTTCATAACGTTTTTACGATAATTTAAATTAACCTTAGCAGGTAGGCATATGCAGTCGCGGACGATTTTGTAGAACTCTTCGAGACGAACCATATTGCCACTCATAGTTGTCATCTATCTCAAACCGTTTGGGCAGTGTAAGTGAAAATGGCCGAATTTTCCCCCGATTTCAACGACATATATCTTCAACTTCAATTTTTTCTTTCTTTTCATACATTAAAAAAAGTTAGCCTATGTTCATTCTAGACATCTTAACAATCTGTTTGCTAAATTTCATCACGATCGATTCCGTGGGTTTTTCATGANTCGTGATTAAGTAACAAAGAGACAGACACGCTTTCACATTACGCATTTACATATTAGAATGGATTATTCAACGCAGTGAAAAACGAAACAAAATACTACATATTTTGTCAACTATTTATACTGTATTTTTCCTAAAAGTTACATCGGGATGCGAATTTCGAAAACAACAGTATACTCTGCCTCCTTCCATAGCGGGCTAAATCTAGCCGTTTCATTGGTTGCCCATTCCCCCTAGTGCTTTGGGCGCTAACACGCGAGTCTCTATAACCAGCGTCTTTCAGACCGTATGTACGAGGGTTAGCCTACCATCCCTTACATTTACGGTATGTAATATTTATATCGCTCCTGGGCAGTCATTCACGAAGAAGGATCTTGCTGGTCAGATGGACCAGTTGCCTTCCCCATTTATCATCGTCGGGGACTTCAATGCCCATAATCCGATTTGGGGTTCACACAACTGCCTAAAGAGTGATATAATTGAAAAACTTTTAGATAGCCGGGATATAGCACACAGGCCACTCCCGTCTGTGAAACTTGCAACACAACACTTACCGTGGAACACTTTCTTTTGAAATGTCTCAAATTTAGTACCAGCCAACGGAGACACAATCCAAGCCACAGTTTGGACGTAATGCTTGGACAAAATGAACCGATTTTGATACGCATTTTTAGATTCATTCAGGAATGTGGCCTTTGAAACAGTATTTGATCTTTATTTGTATGTCATTACTGAAATCCCTAAACGAATCGGGGCTCCTCCCAAAAGTTCTCGGAAGTTAGATATAATTTTTTTCTTTTTCATTAAATTTACATTTTTATCTCTAAATTTACTTCTTTCATTGTTTTCGGTTTTTATAATGTTTTAGGAAACTGTTGTATCTCTTTTCCAGCCTCTTTTTTATGTTTGGATATATAGTATTTCTGGAGGGTTTTTAGTGGGTATGGCCGAGACATTCGGCGAGTTCCACATGCGGGGAGAGTCATGTTGGTTCTCCTTAGTGCGTAACAGCATTTTCCCCACCTGTACAAAAATGTTAGGGCTCTAATGACCTCGATGTCGGTGAGCCGTAAAACCCCAATAAAAAGAAGGTTCAAAAAGTTCACCTACCACTTTCTCTTGATTTTACATTTTATAAAAAGTTTGTACTCAATCAAATTTTCTTTTAGAAGGAACACATTTCTATTGTCCAAAGGGGTAGAAAGAAAAGATCTTGCCAACTATACACCTATTACATTCCTACAAGCAGTTTACAAGCTCAAGTGTAGCTACGTTAATTGGATCATACAGAGGAGATTCTGGCAGAGGAGGGATATATCGAAAATGTTTCCGAGTGTGAAAGGAATTTATCATATATTAAGTCAGTCATCCTGAAGCAAACCCAAGTAAAAAAAACAAACAAACTTATAGTGCAGTTTTATTGACTATGAAAAAGTATTCGACTCCTACTTCTAGCCTCCACTACTAGCTTTCACATCCAAATGATGTGACTGTTGAAGTCTGTCAAGAAATTAGCCAATGGAAAACTAAGCTGCTTCATGTACATACAAACTGTATCTAAGCCTCAATTGGCTTCAATTTCCAAAAACCATTTATGCAACACTAGCTGATTATCCGCTGTGGTCCGGGATTTTTCTTAGACCAATCATCTTTTACTCAGGACAAATCTATCTACATTGTAAAATCTAAAATCTGTATACATTGTAAGATCAAAAT
This sequence comes from Laupala kohalensis, assembly GCA_002313205.1. Taxonomy (NCBI): domain Eukaryota; kingdom Metazoa; phylum Arthropoda; class Insecta; order Orthoptera; family Trigonidiidae; genus Laupala; species Laupala kohalensis. Next base: position 338,737 of record NNCF01126725.1, on the reverse strand, counting down.
ATTTTTTCAGTATTTTTAATATTTTCACATATATCCAGCATCATAATTTTATAAATCATCATAAAATAAATTTAATTCATATTTTTACTTACAACTTAAGATCATTGATCTGGTGAACCTGGGTCACATCCCCATTCATTCGAATCCCGGTCCGTCGGAATTTGACGTTCTGGACGTTGACGATGCAAACATTCCTCCACGAGTAGGTACTCGGAAGTTGTGAGTTAAAATTGGCATCCGACGCGTAGGTACGCGGAATCCGCGTTTAAGTGCTACCCACCATTGGAACCGCCTGTGGTCACTTATCCCCTGAATGGAGATGTGACTCAAGTTCACAGGATCAGGCCGGGTGAATGTTGCGTACGTACTTGGAAGTAGAGGCGGGTGGTGCAGTGGACAGCTCACCTGTGACCGGAGCAGAGTTCCGGGTTCGAGTTCTTGTCCGTCGCAATTTTCATCTCTCCGTTGACCATGCAAATTTAATACATATCGTGACTGAGTATAGCATTTCCAGTTTCACCTTCAGTCGTGGCAAGAATAAATAAATCCTCCACGTCTTAGCAATCAACGATAAGTTATCCGTGAGAGAAACAAAACAATCGAAATATCATCAATAAAAGTTAGAGTTAGAGGTATTTAACCCGCATATGTGGTGAACTTGTACTTATACGGCAATATTTATCTGATATGTTCCGAAATCTATGGAGTAAATTCGTCCTTTTGGATTAAATATCTTTACACGACCCCCCTTTCCTATTCCGACCATGGAGTTCAAGAGGCCAGTCCCCATCCCAATGATAGCCCAACTCTGACTTAAAACGGGAAGCGTCTCCATTCATCTCAGTATCTCAGGTAGAACGAACCCTTTCGCTGGTCAAATTTTCGTCTCTGAGGTAAGACAGCAGCGGCAGCGCGGTTGCACCATTTCATTAAAACGTTTGTAAAACAGAACCATCCGTTCAAGTTTTACGTTTTAAAGATGATTTGTATATTTCTTAAATGCACAAAGCAAAAAACGTATTAAATTTGAAGAAGGTCAATTTTTTTCTTTCTTAAATTTAATTATTCTGACACTTCTTTTTTAATAACGATTTTTCGTTAATTTATGTTAGCCTTAGTATGTACCATAGACATATGCTGCCGCGTTGTTTCGTTGAATTCTTTGATGCGAACAATATTGCCACTCCTAGTTGACTCATAGTTCTAACCGGTTAGGCAGATAGCGAATATGGCAGATTTTTCCCGATTTTATCACCACTTGTCATCAAAATCATTTTCTATCTTTCTTTTCACACAATTTAAAAATAAAAGTTAGCCTACTTCATCCTGTACATATAAATTATCTTCTTGCAAAAAATCAATACGATTTCTTCAGTGATTTAGTCGTGATCAGGTAACAAACAGACACATTTTCGCATTTATATATTATTATGGATTATGAATTAAAGCAGCCACCTTTATCACGTATGGAATAGTTATAAGATTTTTAAATAGCGACTTTACTCGAGTAGAGGATGCTTGGTATACCTGACTCCCCACCTTAATCCAACCACAAGTAGTGACAAAAAAATAAAACAATAAAAATAAAAGTGACTTCATTTAGCGACACCTATTAGCCTAATAAAGATTTGCTTTCCGTTTGACCATTATAAATTTTGTACAATCAATAGTTTAGAAAAGAAGAGGGATATATTAATTTAATATATAGTCCTGAAGATAGTTATTTCAAAATGTTTTAGAGTAGTGTTCTGTTAACTTGAACATTTTAGCCAATAAAAAAGATAAATATTTTGCCAATCCACAATTCAGCTTAATACGGGATGGTTATTCAGTACATATTCTCGATAGTCACTGCGTTTCAGGGAACTCTAATATATGTTGAACTAAATGTACAATACGGATGCTTATACAGGAAACTTTTATTCTTAAAGATCAGTAATCCTAAGTTAGTACCAACTTACAACAGAAAGCTTTCTCTGCGCAACAAAACAAAAACGAAGATAAGACTTTCATATTGAACCTCTTCGGGGCGCTTTAAGCATCTACGGGGAGGTTATTTGTATTTGTGCTCGGGACTTATGCGAAACCCGGATCTACGTTCGGGGAAGTTTGTGTTGGTTTTTTAAGCGGCTCAGTCTTGCGTGTCTCAGTACTAATAGTGTTTTGGCACGCGCTCCGGAGCGTCCGGATCGGCAGTGGAGTGTGGATACAACGAAGCGTGTGCTGGTCGATTTACAGCTCCATTAAAGGGAGACGTGGTTTCTAGCTCGAAGCCAGAGGCTGCTGTAGCACGCGGCTGGGACCGCATGGAAAGTAGGACGATTAAGGGAAGAACGTGCATTAAGGGTCGACACCATTTACTGCACCAATCGCTTTTACAGAGAAATTCAACGAACAATAATGAAGACGGGACATGTCACCCCGATCGAATGTTACAATCCTTTCAGTAAGTTTTCCACCCTGAAGAATAAAGACATTTGAAAAGGATTTTTTTCTGTTTGTTCACATACGACTTACCAGAAACTGTTATGAAATAGAGCCAAACCAATTACATACTTTTGGCTTTGAGAAAAAAAATTGTATATTTTAGAAATTTATTCACTAAATTGCACGACACATTTACTAGGGTTTCGTGAAAAGTACTATTGCAAGTTCTTTTAGAAAGTTTTTCTGGTGTCAATTTCTTTCACGTTTTCTTTTGCCTCATTACAATCAAAACAAACTATTGAGTGTATAAATTGATCTCCATTGTCATCATTTGTCACTTTGATAAATATGATTTGTTCTACAAAAGCAATTGTTTATGCAACACGCACTAAAAGTACGCTACCTCGAGATTAACCCGAAACCCTTCGCCAAGTGTTGAAAGCTGCTCCCATCAATTGCAACCTCTTTCTGCTCGTTTTCGAGCTAATTCACACCAACTCAATTAAATGCCGATGGGTAAACGATGAGGTTGGCCATTTCGAATTGAATGTAGTGGGGCTGACTGAAGCCTTTGCGAGACGTGATTCATTGCCATTATTTTATTTCTCATCACAAGGAAAGCGTGCTGAATTTAGACAACCAATCAGTGTTCAGGGATTGAAAGATACAGCAGACGGATATAAGAAAGTAATTTAATCTGGAATTTAGTTTTAGTAAATGAAGGTTAAGTTTAGACAAATGTAGGACACTACTATCAATACAACTTGAGTGAAAAGTATAATTTACATTAAGTAAATCTTGAATCTGAAATGTCAGAAGGATGGAGATATTGCGTGAGATTAAGAGTTATTGTAAAATTATCTTCTTTTCTTGTCTAGTCAGAATTTTCATTGTAGAATAAATTCCTAATGTCACGGAATAATTTTGTTACACTTTCGGATTAGATCTAAAATTAAGGAGTAAAACGTACATAAATGTTTTCTTGGAAATGGCCTCAACGCATTTGATGATATTCATTTGGAGAAGGTAAGTAGGATGAAAATTCCAACTTGCGAGGTTTCACCTCAGGGCAAATTTGTGCTGAATATTTAAAGGCAAGAAAATCTGAGGTGTCTGTGTTGTTGAACATTTGGCTTAAATTCAATCGAATTTGTTTTGAAAGATGTAGTTTTAGAAAACAAAATACAAATTAATTAGCGATTTTGATTGTAAATTAGATATGCTTTTTACTAATAACCAATTACTGTATAAACGTTATTCCAATAAAAATCAGTAAATCAAAAATTAAAATTAAATTTACAATTTTAATTTTTAAGTCAAACCTTAAAAATTACCACCAATTCCAAGTTTCACAATAGAGTCTGTTGTTTTAAGAGTAAAAGAGTTTGAGACTGCATGGTGCAGAGTCATGCTCACGCAATACCCCTTCTGCAATTAATGAAGAGTACAATGGTTAAACTAATAAAAATCATAAAGAAAAGAAAAAAATGTTGACTAGTTCAGTAAGATTGAATATAATTCAGAACGAGAAAACCTTATAAACTCGCACATCAGGACATGGAAAACGAATTCAGACATAAAATCAAGGTCAATTTTTTTGTTTTATTCATTTAAGGAAAAGACGGAATATCATCCCTCATTGAAAGGAAATGTACAAAGCTTTTGCCTTGCATAATAATTACGGTTGAAAAGAAAAGTGTTATAAATAATTTCAAATGTCAGCCAAAGATTATTGAGTAAATACAACACAAGATAGGTTCATGGAATTTGAATAAAATTGGAAAACTTTTTATAAATTATTATATCGACAAGCATGATAGATTCACGAAATATAAGACAAAATCAGGACCATCATGCGGTAAACAGATGTAAAGCAGAAATTTTTTAGTTTAAGTACAGTGATTTCATTAGTAATTTTCGTACCACACACTACTCATTTGTAACTCGCTAAATCCATCTAGTTGTTAAAGCTTTCCGATTTTAATGACCCGAAGTGTGTACATCCGTGAAAATGCATTGACACACCGGCACATGCTTCATGTTTCCTCAAGTTCACCTTACGAAGCGAGTTTTATTAAGAGAATTCATCAAGTCTCTCAAGCAAGGGCGAGTCTTCCTTCGGAACACTTGACACTTATCATGCCGGGGTAATGATGCTTCCCACCAAAATATTATACTTTGCTAGACAAACGGTTATTTGCCTACGGTCAGTTCTAAGAACATTATAAAGAAATTAATGAACTGGGTTCACTCAAGACGCATTCGAGAAAGATGGAATTCAATTATAAAATAATATTAAAGTAAACTCAACGTAAAAATGAATGGAAAAAAGTGAGATTGTATGTAACTTTCTTTACTGTTAAAGTCATTTGTATGATGAAGAGTAGTTTATTTTGATCTAAGAGTAATAAATCTAAAATATATTCAACACAATTTTAATTTCTCAAAAATGTGTAAAGAATTCAAGTCGTGTATCAAATTAAATCAATGAAATTCTCTGAGTTATTTTCAAAACCCTATAGAACTAGAGTTAACTATTTTCAGTTCTGAATATAAGAGATATGAAAGAAATTGTTAACTCACAAGAAAGATTTAAGAAATTCTTAACTCATAAACTATAAAACGTATGATTTCTGAAATGTTGTACCTGAATAAAATATGTGAAGGAGAGTAGTTTGTAAATGTTTAATGAAATTCTGAGATGGTGACGTTGATTAACTTGTTGGTTTCCATAGAATGGCCGTGATATTGAACTCTAGACATGATTTGAGGAATCTGCACGCATGTTTTAATATATATTTAATGATTTTAAATACATTTCTTCAAAAACGTATTTTTTAGAAATGCGATACGGAAGTGCATAAATACATCTATTCATACACTACAAATACACATACCATATCGATCATTATTATGAAATTCGATAAAAAGTTCTCCGGGTTCCAACTTTCAAAGATCGGTAGAGAACTAAAATAAATATTTTTTAATTTTCTTATATTTTCCTTGTAAACTATAGGAATAAAGGGTCGTAAATCTCACAGTTACAATACTCGTACAGTGGAATGTAACTCAGGTTTTTTGGTAACTTAAAAAAAGGAGGTGAAATAGATTCTAATACCCCTGTAAGAATATAAGAACGTTTAAATGAAATGTTATTTGTCGATAATTGTGGTAAATGAGTTCTATTTCATATGAATATTTCTTGTCGCAATGTTCTTTGTGTTTGTAGACATATAAGAGGTTATTAGATAATGGAACCACATTGTGAACTGTAATCCCTTTTCTTTTTCTTAGGATGAAGTATACATTTATAATGAAGTGATTTACTACAAATATTTCGGGAATCGCTGGTAAGAGTTCATAGATACTAATTTTATTACAGCCAATTCCTTTCTCAGGCTCATCCTTGATAAATGACTATTTAATTCCCCAGTTACTGTTCCGCCGCGGTGGAAAATTCCCTTCTCTTCTTTCCTCGGTTGCTGAACAGATGAGCGTCACGCTGCGCCACGATGGGCGCGCAATCTTCGATTAGACGAAAGCCGCCCTCCATTTTAAGCGATGTGGCGCAGATTTTTTTAATTAAATTTTTTGCTATGCCATATTAAACCCTTGTTCCGCAAAGCCAAGCCATCTTACTTGCGTTACACGAAGTGCTCGTTCGGAGCACTCAGGAAAGTGGACTGATGAGAGCTCAGAGATGCTTTTAGAAATACAAGCCCACAATTAAAATGATAGCTCTGGGTAGATTTTTGATACCTTCTTCTTGAGTTTAACTGTTCTAACATACACTAAAAACATATATGCCTCAACTTAGTGTTGAGTATTTTTTCCTACAAATATATGTGTGTAAAATATTGCTAGTTATATTAAAAGTCAAAAGTCCCCATCGAACCCACTTGTGCTAAAAGATTTATTCAAGGTCAAAGGTTCCAAAAAACTGTTTTTCGAAAATATTTCTTCTATGATACGTTTTTTCGTAAATCGTAGATGATAAATTTTATATATTATAAAATTACCTACAACTCCCCCCCCCCAAGCATCATTTTCGAGCTAGCACGTTTTGAAAAACGATTAATACTGCGTTGCGCCCTCAATGCCCACAAGTGCGAGAAGATGCATTCATACTAACACTCAGAAAATTTAATTCGCTCTTTGCTTTTCCAATTTAGGAGCATACTTATAGTACTTGTATTGTAAATATCAAGAAGACTGCATTGTAAATAATTTTACTGAGTTAGATGGGGACTATTGATATTCATTTGAAGTAATGACCATATATCAAATTCAATCTATATGCGAAGTTTTGTCAAACTTCGCCTTTTATCTGTCTATTTTTCCTGGCAATCCAAGTCTGCCCCTATGTTGGGTAGAAAAGTGACAGGCGAGATCGTGTGGTCCGGAAAACTCCAAGCCTGCTCTGGACACTAACATTCTTCTCTGGAGGGTCTAAGGAAAACTGGTTTTTTATTAATAGTCTTCATATAATGTTTGAACTTTTAGAAATATTTTCACGATTCATAATTTGGTGGTATTTCACCTTAACAAAGTATATCATGTTTTAACAACAAGATAATACTGAAACTTGTTCAACTAATTCAGCTAACTTTAGCAACTAATATCATTCGTAACAAGAATGAATAAACTAGAAATCTAAATTATCTAATGAATATAGACTTTTGACTTTTAATATATCTGTTTTATAGGACATAAATACCGTAATACAAAATATTATCCTAAAAAAGATAGAAATATTTCAAAAAATGTATTTAACGAAATAAAACGAAAAAAATACGCTAGAAATTATTGTTTTGGTTTTCATCGAGACCAGGCGGAAAAAATATTGTAGCATTTTGATGGAAATTGCAAACAAAATGCACAAAAAAGAGAAAGAACGTATAAAAAATTAATCTTTAATATCATAAATAAAGATAAATAATTAAAGACTTACGACCTTATGATGGACAAATATTTTGTGATATAAAGTATACAAAAATCAGAATCAGGCTTACTTTATATCCCAAATTTATTGTTATATTATTGGATTTATTTTGAAAAAGTTTGTTAAATTAATCACATAGTAAAACGAGTGTCCAAAAAAATCATTAAGTGAATTGTGATATTTTAAGTACTAGTAAACTATTAGAGAGAAAGAGCGTCAAACGACCTTGGGTCTTTCAAGGAAGACGCAGCAGGCTAAAGGACGAGATAAAAAAGTTGCGAAACCGCTGAGGGCAAGCATTTGGGAACAGTATAATGCAGTATTTTAGCAGGGGTCGGAACGTCTGGTTAATGTTAAGTTAGAATAAAAGGACGGACTCAGACTTTGTCTTCTTTTTAGAAAGTTGATGGTCTTTGAAAAATTGGCCGAGTCTAGTCAAAATAGTCAGAGTGGTCTAAATTTAGTAAAATCTAGAAATTATCTTCTTAAGAAATAAAGGGAAAGCTTGGAAATCGTGTCATTTTTGGAAGAATTTATGATCGGGTTACCATTTGGAGAGATGGGGCCCGAACGAGAGTGTCTTGGTTTCATCCGGCTGAGGATGAAAAATGTGAGAAAAATCTTTGGTAATCGACCTTTTAGAGATTTGATATAATAAACACGTGGCCGGGGAGAGTTGGGGAGAAACCCTCTTCCTAGCAATCACTGAGATATATTCGATTGCTCATAGAGTTTATGTACTTACGTGTGCCTGTTACTAACTCACGAACTCGCTCACTGAGAGATATTGTGAACTCATGACCTTGAGATTAGACACTTGTGAAGTTGTCACTTAGAGACTTCAGCTTTTGAGTATCGCCGGAGACAGAGATATAGTCGAATCATATTTAATTTCATTGATGGAAAATTCAATGATTCGAATCGAGCGCTACTGAGACTCTCAGTTAGATTATGCGGTCGGTGTTATCTGGACTTCGAGTACAGTCATTGATAACGCGATTACGCTACAATATCGTAAAGAGTGGCTCACATTTAATTAATGGACAGGTCTACGCGTCGTTGAACTCGTAACGTGACATAGGATTTAGATTAGATTATAGTATAGGTGGGCTCCAACTACAGGAGTTCCGCACGTAGGTCTATAAGGCCCTTTGTACCTCTTAATACATTCAGGGTTATTCCAACCCCAGGGCTTCGCTAAAGGACACCAGATATTGGATTTTAGCCTTCCTGATATCGTCTAGGTTCAGGAAATACGAACCAAGGTAACGGTATCTGGTTTGGGCAAGAGCTTCGCACCAACAGAGTACATGCGTGGAGGTCTCCTCCTCCATGCTGCATCTCCTGCACATTGGATCCTAATTGATTCCTATAATGTGTAAACGTCTCGTTAGGGTTTTATGTCCTGTTAGTAGACGTACTACCTTCCTTATACGACTCCTACCTAAGTTTAGTAGAACCTCCCTATATTCTTGGCTTGGTCCGGCGAATAACTCACACGACCACCAAGCTGATATCGTCTGCGTAGCCCAAGGCAAAAGCTCCCCCACCATTGAGTTTGGTAAGTAGACCGTCCATCTCCAGACATCACAGAGGTGAAAATACTCCACCTTGTGGACGCCCCCTGTCTATGATAGCCCTCAACATAACAGTATTGAGTGATAGAAGAACTTGGCGGCCCTGCTAGGAGACTGTAATCCATTTTGATAGTACAGAACTACCTCCTCTTTTCACTAGGCTAAGCTTCGTTGAGTTCAGCATAGTACGGTTAAAAGTCCCCTTTATATCCAGAAAAACAACAATAGCAAGCTGTTGTTGGTCTAGAATACTCTCCAGCTTCGTCACTAGCTGGTAAAGAGTCGTTTCAATGGATTTCCCTTGCTAATAAGCATGCTGGAGAGGATGCAGTGGTCGATCCCTCAGCACCTTCTCCCTGATATGCCAGTCCACCAGTCTCTCCAAGGTTTTCAAACGAAAAGAAGTCAGACTGATAGGACGATAGTCCTTAGGCCTGGTATAACATCGTCTATCAGGATTAGGTATAAAGACCACTTTGACCTGTCGCCACAGGGAAAGTACATATTCCATGGTTAAGCATGCCCTGTAATCCTAACAAGATGTGGTATGATGTCCTCCCCGCCCTTCTGCAGAAGTGCAGGGAAAACCCTATCCACTCTTGGGTTTTTGAAAGTTGCAAAAGATGATATTGCCCACTTTACTGTATTATAGATAACGATTTTCACCGCCTCATTTCATCCTTCCCTATTAGGCCAGCGGATCCTACTGATTCCACATCAATATTTGTGGTTGTTGCTTCAGAGAAGTGAGTATGCAGCAACTGGTTCAGAGTTTCCTCCTCACTTGATGTGAAATCTCCTGAGGGAACTTTCAAGTTACAGAGCCTGACCTTACTGTCCTTAATAAGTATTCTATGAAGTCTAGCTGCTTCATACTGGTTCTGAATATCATCAGAGAACTGCCTCCAGAATTTCCTGGAAGCCTTCATGACTTCCGCCTTTTATTCCCTGTGAGACTCCTGAATGACGTTCCTACTTACCAGTTCCCTTAGGGTCATGTGTCTATTCCACAACCTTCGGGTCCTTCTCCTAAGGTATTTCAGGTAGCCATTCCATCTAAAGCTACCTGTTGACTTTTTCTTCTCCACAACTGGGCAATTCATCTCATAACAAGTAATTAAAATCTGAGTCACATGGCTCCTTTGTTGCTATACATATATAAACGACCATTCTCCAGACCCCTCCTCAAGTCCTCCCTGAACGAGACCCAGTCGGTCCGTCTGGGATTTCTATAGGATTCAATCTTGAACGAACCCTTTAAGTTAAGCACGATGTGTGTCTGTGGTCTGACAGGGAGGGTTCCCAAGAAACTCTCCAGTCAATGAAATCGTCCATGATATCTATGGGGCCCAGAGTTAGCTCTATGACTCCGTCACTCCTGTGATTGCGGATGGTCGGGATGTCTCTATATTCATGATCTCTGAGTCAGTTGTACTCAAGTATGCGAACAAATTATCTCCCCGAATGTCGTGATGGGCACGGGCATCACAGCCCACCACCAGATTTAGTCCCTGTTTTTTGCAATATACCACCAGTTTTCTGCACTCCTCCGGGGGTGGGGAGTCTGAGTCACCAGTAAAGTAAGCTGAGAAAACTACATGATCTTTATCCCGTTGCTCCTCTTCATATCTCACTCGTACAGCTACTAGGTACCTAGTAACAGATCCTGGTATTGCCCAAGCGTTCATACCATTGATTAGAATACATGCTCTGGGTTTGACACTTGCTCCAGCACAGAACAGTGAGTGTCCCTTACATCTCAGTCCCATGATATGACCCTGCCTGAGCCATGGTTCCTATATCAGGGGGACTAAAATCCAACCTCTATCTATACTTCTTACCAGTACTCAAGAGGCTATACTCAAGAGGCTAATATAGAAGCTGCAAGTTTATTTGGATAAAAGACCACATCTCTTACCTTTCACCCCAGCGCTGCCCTTGCAAACACCCCGGCTAAGCCTGCGGTTGTGGTCCTCCTCCTCCAGGTACACCTGGGTCCACCGACAGATTGGATGATTCCGTTGCCGGCTCTGTCTCCACCTCAGGTTGAACTTCTAATGCCAACCTGGGTTGGTTTTGGCCCAACCTTCTTGCCAGGCTTACCTCCGGCCTCCTCCACGGACTTGTGCCCAGACATCTCCCCAAGCTTGCGCTTGGTGTGTGATCCGAACCCAGTACCTGATACTGCCTCCTGCTGTGGAGGTTCCTGCTCTTTCGGAATGGTGGACTTTACCTCCTGTTTGCTTTCCAGCAAGGTAAAGGAGGCAGTACGAGCACCACAATAGATGCTCGTGTCCACAACCCTAGCGACCTCTCGTGGATACACGTGGAATTGAACATTGCCTGAAGTGCTGCTTGGACCACAATCCTGCTGATGACTGAACGCGAAGATATGCTTCCGCTCCCTCTCCGAACGATCACTTGTGATGGCGCCATTTATGAGGTATGAATGAAGTTTTATCTCAAGTGGCGACTTGAAATGTCAGTTTCATCCTGTACCGGTGTGCAAGCCACGCATAAGTTATTGTACTAGATAAACTAAATTTCTGACGAACTTGAGATTTATTCTACGATTCGAAGGCTTATAATTGATTAGATAATATGTAAATAAAATCGTGTTTTTTCTGAAGATGTATTATGTTGTCAATGAACTGTGACAGCCTTCAGCTGCTTTTACTTACGACACTAGTGTCGCATTTTACTAAATGAAAACCTTCAGATGTTATGTTTTAGCTTGATCTATTAGTTGTGGGGAAGCTAATGCGAGCCTCCGTCTAAGCTCTTTTTTGTGAAAATTCGTTTTGTGCTTTTTGGGGAAACTGAATTTATTTTAGTATTTTTATTTTTATGTGTAACGTTTATTGGTGAGTGGAGTGATAATGTCATGTATTATGTGTAGTGTTTAATGATTTTAATTGTTTTGGAGCATGTGACTTTTCTTTACCAAGAATTTTTTTACGCCAAATAACGGCCGGACCCTTGATCTTGTGAGGCAATCCTTTTTTGTAGGTGTCACTTTCAGAAGTTATTTTTTATTCTTAATTTAGATTTAATTATTAACAATAATAATTTTTTCATCTGCAAGTGAACTGGGTGGCAGATAGGAAAGAAGAAATAATATAAGTAGAGGTTAAATAACAAATCATCGTCCAAATTCTTTAAAATACACTCATACAGTATAAAAAGGTTATAAAATTAGTACACAAGGTTACAACGAGGGAGAAATTAGATTTAAGAAATGGATTATCTAGAAGAGGTCCATATGTGTGTACCTTCACTTGCTTATACAAACACATTTTCACTTACAAACAGACACACTCATACGTACAAGCATGTTTCAATATACACAAATATATCATTGCACCTCCTATACTATTAACGTAAAAGTAGTTGCTACAATATAATTAAAAGAAATTAATAACTATAAGCAATAAGACCAAAACAGGGCTGCTTGAACAATCATGCACATTTCACTACACATCACTACACTTCACAACTACTATTCACTGTGTGCATTTTCTATACCCTTAGACTCCATCACCTCACTACACTGTACTTCACATGTGCTCCTATTTTGAAGAAGCAAGAAGGCGGTTACGGAAACATTTTATCCTTTTTGGTAAGCTCGTAAGTGTTGCTGCAGTTAAGTTATTCCAGACTACAATGGTTTTATTCACAAAGGAGTATTTACCAATATCCGTTTTCTGTTTTCTACATTTTATTTTATGCTTGTGGTCACCGCGACTTACGTAATTCGGTTGGTGGAGCCTAACGTTCACTGATTTCCATGCAGGCTCCACACTGATTTCCTCCCACGTAGGCTTTAAAGAATGCACAAAGACGCGCGAATTTCCTTCGATTGAAATGTGTGCCCCACTCTAAATTAATATTATGAGTATTGTCCCTAACAAATTTTGCAACCTTTCTTTGTATCCTATCTAATTCATTGATCTGACCCTGCCTATACGTATTCCAGAAAGTGGCACCGTACTCCAGTACAGGTCGAACTAATGAAGTGTATTCCAAGCTTTTAGATTTCGAGTTCCATTTCATTGTACGTGTCTCACATATTACAAGTTCAGCGCTCTCCAAAATTTCTGCGGTGTGTATTTAACATGTTCTGCCCAATTTAAGTCACAAAAAATTATAACACACAGTTTGAAACTTCAGGAAATTTCTGATAATTTAATGTATAGTTCAGAGCAGGTTTAATTTTTGATCAAGAAAAACACAAAGATTTACTTAATGGAGGGTTTATTAAGAGGGTATATTATTTTATTCAGATAATTTCGTTGAGATTGCACTGTAATATATTTCGGTTTCTGTTCTCTTTAATACTACGATATATAATACAGTCATCTGCAAATAAACACACTTCCGAATTGATATGCTCTGGTATGTCATTCATATATGCAAGTAAAAGAAGTGGACTCAAAACGATTTCCTGAAGTACTTCCGATGTCACCGCGATTTCTGAATAGAAGCACCCATCTATCCGAACTTGTTATGAGTGTATGTTACAATATAGTGTCTAGTTGTGTGTTTTACAATATAGTACATTTATTAAGGTGAGTAACGTAACGTTCAACCAAATATTTTCTTCAAATATTATTTAATTATATTACTGTGTGCTTGATTAATTCTCTATTATTTAATTATGTTACAATATAATGCTCTTTATCCATCATAAAGTCGTAAGTCGTTAATTATTTATTTATTTTGATTATATAATGGACGCTAATTGTAGTATAAATAAAGATATATTATAGAAACCAATCACACAGAATGTGCTCAATAATACTAAACTGTTACAGCCCATGTTACTCATTATAACATTTTGTTACATAATCCACTCTTTCTTCTAATGCACAGAATAAAATCTGATTATTCTTAATATATTAAAAAGTACAGTATTTTAAGAATTAGTTTACTAAACTGTACATACATTTATATTTAGAAAGGTATTTCACAATTATATGCATTATTTTAATACAATATATGAAAAATTATTCGGTAATTATAGATATTTTTTTAATTTTTAAAGATATTTTAAACTTTAACTGACTTTTGTTAACAAATATCATGAAAATAAGAGTCTACTTCTGAAGAATCAAAGCCCCGCAATTTCCCCTATCCACCCAAAAAGAGATTATAATTATAGTATATAATGCATCAAACTTTAAAGGATTGAATGTAAACACTAAAAGTATATTAGTTGTAAGGAAACGCAGTTGACTGACGCCCACTCCATACGCGTGGCGAAAGTTCTGAAGACCCCTTTTCCTCTAACGAATCGCATTACACGGAGACCGCATTGTTACATAAATTTTATGTTCTATATATATATATAGAGAGAGAGAGAGAGAGAGAAATGCGACCTGTAATGATCGATTATTGTTATTTTTCCATTCGTCCCAAATTTTTGGCTTCGTCAAATGCTAATATACTCATAGTACGTATTCATGCTATTGATGCCATTTGACCAAGTCCCAAATTGTGGAGGAAATGTGAAAGTTAAAAGGAAAAGAAAGTTTAAGTTATCAATGGAGGTCGTATTATTATTCAATATATCATGAATATAATGGTAGAGGAAGCGAAATTAATTTAAATATTCCTGTTAGAAATAAATATAAACGTGGTAGTAACAAAAATTCATTTTAAAGAATGTCATTTCATTCCAATGCATTTTTCCTTAAGGGTTTCCGAAATATAAGGGTTTCGCAACCCACGAAATATTGGGTCCCTACTATTTTCGTGTATTGCTACTGTTTAAATTTAAAATATTCGTTTGTTTAATAAAGTTACACAACTCTGTTGCTTCTTAGATAGCTTTGGTTTTAATAAACAAAGCAAATCTTCTTGAAATTTCAAGTTCGCTTCAATCAATATTTTATGCTGGGGGAACTCCGGAAAACAAGTATGCTCTTAAAGACTGGAGTAAAAGATTTAGCCACTTTCACTTCGTCATAGACATGATTTCCGTTCCCTTTAAAACTTTAATGGTTTCAGAAATTTTATTATAGCAGGAAATTTAATTTAATTTGGGCTGGAGTCTAATAAACGGGTTCGGTAAATTAACTTAGTAATAATAGATTTACTTACGTGCCCTGAACCAGTATAATTTTTCAAGGTATAAGAAATTTTCGAGGGAAATAAAAACACTAATCATGTTATATCTCTCTGATTTCCGTAAAGCTTTAACGAAGGTACCTGAAATCCAATTATTATTGATATCTGCTTCTCGTGTGTGTAGTTGGAATATTTATAATTTTTACAAAAGTTGGATGAGCCATAATTCATTGATATCAATATTTTTTGAGTGTAAATCTCACTCTATGACATAAACTTAAGCCAATCACAGAAATGATGTATGTATTATGTAATATGATACAAAGAAATATTATTAATATCGGACCAAATTAATGTGACTTACATTCCATGTAATGGAAAATCGTCCGAAATATTCAATAATAAATTTAATCTACCGGACTCCAAGAAATAATAGTTAAGTTTTATAGGGTCTACCTCCTCTGACAATTATAATCATATTTTGAGAACGAAAATAATTCAATAGATAGGAAGTCCAGGTTGCAGCCCACAGCTTCACAGAATTTTTGCATCAAAGACCTTGAATACAAATCTGATTTCCTGTGTTGCTTTTTATCCACCCTATCACTTCGTTCACCTTGTGTCTACATGATATAAAAAGAAACAAAAAAGTTGTTACGAATTACATTTTTACAAGTTAGTATGGAACATGTAGAGTATTGGAATATGGAATTAAGATAATTCATATTTTTCTTATTTTAATATACTACGAATAATACCAGAAAACATCATTCATCGACAATAGTATTTTTTATAAAGTTTCTTCTTTTAGGTGAAGTTGCTGGGATATAAATGTAAGTGATGGATGCTATAAATCTAGAATTTCTTACGTAATTAGATGTGTGGTTAATTCCCATAATTTTAGTGCTCCTAAATGGGATTGTAATGCTGGAATTGTAATGCTGGTGAGGGAAACCCCAGTCGGAGATGGGGACCTAGTTTCGGCCGTACAGGGTTTGAATCCACGCTCTACCGCTCAGCGGGATCGTGGAAGCGAAGACGCTACCACTAGACGCTACGCTGTCGGTGAATTTCCTAGTGGAAGCGCCGGGTACCGATCCCGGTATATCTCGCTAGGGCACCTGTGAGCAGAAAAATATTCAAAATTAGCTGATTACCCGACGTCGTCTGGGATAAAAAATTTCGCCAGTTCTTCTTTTACACAGGAAAAAATTGAAATCTATCTATATTGTACGATCAAAATATTTTTGCATACTGGTTTTTAAAAAGCAATGCACAACATACTAATTTTCCAAATTCATAATGATAAATTTAATATAAAACTTGACTGTATACACTACATCATCTCGCGGGAGCCGCGCCGGTCGAATTTTCGCTTCCCAGGCATTCCACCGCTGCACTAATTCATTAAAATGCTTGTTAAATCTAAACTATTTGTCAAAATTTTACTATTTAAAGTCATGTTTTATCTTTGTCAAACGTGCAAAAGATATATTAAATTTGATGAAGATTGATTTTTTTCTTTTTTAAATTGAAATACTTTAACACTTCTATTTTTAATCACGTTTTATCCACAATTAGGTTAATTTTTGTAGATAGGCAGACCCTGTCCCGGACTTTTTTTGTAGAACTCTTTAAGGCAAACTATATTGCCATTCATAAATGTAACCTTTCTCTGACAGTTCAGGCAATATAAGCGAATATCTTTTTTCTCGATTTTTTCGAGATTTACTGTCAAAAACCATTTTATCTTTTTTATTTCACATTTTAAAAATAAAAGTTACCCCATGTCCATCCTGGACATTTAAACCTTACCAAAATTCATTACGATCGCTTCAGTGGTTTTGACGTTATCAGGTAGCAAACAGACAGACACATTCGCGTTACTCATTTTTTATACTATTATATGGATATAATTCCATAGGTGTATGGGTTTCTTGTTGTCCAAAGATTTTTAAAATATTTTTCTTCATTTTAAATGCCACACAACCATTGCAATAATAATAAATTTATTGTCAAAAAAGCAGTACAAACTGCGTAAGACTACGTGGAGGACAATAAACTAATTTACTCTCTGGAAACAACCAAGGGACCATCCCATCAATTCCGATCAAGGGCCATAAGGCAGAAGCGGATTCAAAAAATTCAGCAAAAATTCCTAGATAAGATAAAAAGTTAGCTGCAAGTTATAATACTAATAGAATGTCAATATGTTTGTAATTTAACACAAAAAAAAAGTTATTTTACATGTACAAATTATTATCGAACTGTAGATTATTCTGAGTATAGTGTTTAAAAATCATAAGAATTGAAATAACACTAAATTCACGATTTATTGTTACAATAAACACGCCACTAGACAAAACCTAGAGAACCTTATCTTACTTCTCACTTTGCTGATAGAAACTGTGGTAAAATATATTTGTATCACATCGTGCATTACATTTCGAATGCGTAGACTACGAACGCAAACCATTACACAAACTTTGGACCGTCAAAAATTAATTTTCTCTTTCGTAGAGAATGATAATGTTTCATCCCATGAGAAGATGTATGGTGCCACAGACTAACTATAACACGACTGGCTTGTTGTTCACATACCGGAAGCATCTCGCATAAAATATTTTTGGCAAGATCGAGCTTGATACTAGTATTGATGTTTTCCTTTGTGTTTTGCTGTTTACATTGAGCTTTGTGTGTGCTTCCTTCCTGTGTGGAAATGGTTTACTCTAAAGAAATTATAGATACGATTTGAAATGATAACTTTTTCATTCACTTGAAGATAATATCTTCCAATTTTAGCCTTGTGGAGAAGAATTGATAACGTATCCAAATTCTAGTTTTCAGGATATTTCCCAATAACAATATGGTTGATAAAAATGTTTTTATATAAATATATACAACATTTCCCTTTTGCTGAATCATTTAGTAATCCAAGTATTAACCTCTTCTGGAATGATGACGCAACTTATTAGTATAAATGGAAAAAGTATTTTAATTCCAGTTTACAATTTATGAATAGCTGAACATGAACTCACCTGACATACGTACGGAAGATAACGTAGATTTAGAATTTTTTTAGCATATACATCGTTCAGAATGTTCCGTCAAAAGCACAAAGAAACATTTATTCCCAAGTTTCAAAATAATTTGATTTAAATTATTCAGAAGGGGCAAGAGATAAATGATGGAATTTCAAGTAATCATAATGAAATATTTCAGCCATGACCTGCGGTGTAGCTGATCACATGCTAGATTTTCCACCCTCAAACACCTCCGTTGGTCCATCACGTTGTGATGTGGGTGGGGCTTTGGTAGGTAGTCTCTGGCATTCACTAGACATCATCAAACGCGTTCATAACTAACCACCATACATTTGTGGAAGAAATATAGAATTATGACGAGTATAGCTCAGATCATCAGGCATGTTACCAATCAATATAAAAAAGGCACCGACAATACATACTATAAACTGTATTAGATACCGATTACTGTGTCCTTAATAGAAGAAGGTTTGTAACTGGTGAAATACGTGGTATTCCACATGGTTTTGGTCCTGTGTCTGTCTGTCATTTTCCATAACTTTACCTGCATAGACTACTTTTCGTAGAATAATCTTACGGAAATAATAATATATTTACGGAAATAATAATGGAACTCGGGTGGTTGGTTATAGAGTTATTGAAGATTATATTAATCTGCGTTTCTCTTTGAATAAATTTTTATCCCTTGGGTGATCCATCTATTGTATTTCTTTGAGCTAATTAACTTGCGTTGTATGGGAAAACTAGAGTTGTAAAGTTTTAGGAATATTGAAATACATACATTGAATCTGTGGTCGGTGTTTTGACAATTGTAAACATCTTTTCAACTTTCCTCTCGCAAATTATTTATAAATATGGATAAATTTGTGTCGTTAAACTATCTAAAATTATTGTAAAGGATTTTAAGTTATTTCAGTTTATCTTTCATTGTCAACTCTTGAGCAAGGTGATCGCTGTACTCCGCGTTAAGTACTGCATAGGAATACGAGATTTCATAGTTGACTATAATCTGATCTATCAAAGTTTGTGACGAATAGGAGAGGCGGGTGGGGTCGTTTATCGTAGTTACAAGGTAGAAAAAGCTTATAAAATTCTTAACCTTATAAAATTCTTGAATCGATTCATAGGTGAATGCGCGGAATTGGATGCACTCAAGAAATCATTGTTGAAATCATCACATGTGGTTTTGCGTGTAATACTTATGTATGTATTTTATGTATTTTCGTTTCGGTCAACGAAGGACCATGATGACGAGTGTTAGTAAGGCTCATTTCTGTACGAATTTACTTACCACACACATTGTAACTCTTTGGGGGAACAACGTCTTGACTGAGTATAGGTTGCTGTATCCGAGTATTACAACTATGGTTGTTAGCCGTAGAGGATGAACTTTTCATAAGTCACGAACTTTTCATAAGTCATTATATTTGAACTGAGACATGGATATGAAAAGCTACAAATTTCATCTTGCCCCGCCCGGGTTCGATACCCGGGCTGACTTGGTGACGAGCAATCACGCTGACACCATGGTCACGACGGGGACTGCGTGTAATACGTTTTAAAATAATTTCATAATTTCGAAAAAAATTGTTAACATCTGATTGAGGAGGCTGTGACGTAGCTCTCCTCCCACATCGAGGTACAGACTCAAAAGTGAACTTATTTACTTCTCTGCCACTACAAAGTTTTACCCCGAAAACTTAAAAAAAGAAACTCTGTACATACTGGGTGGTTTGAATAAAAACGAGAATGCTCGCGTGAGCATGCTCATGCTAGCATGAGCTTTTACTCTTTTTGATATGAATAAAAACCTCCAGAGTAAGCTAGACAGGATACTCATACTCCTTGTTGCATTTGCTTCTTGTATTTAGGAATTTCCAAGGAACTTGCATGGTTGTATACATTCTTTGGAAACGCGTGTCGATTATTTTTCTGAAATATGTAAGATCATTTACCTGAATGAGTGGAAAGGAGTGAAAATGAAGGAATTATCTCGAAAAAAATCGTAATAAAAAAAAATTTAAAAAGTTTTTAATTGAGTTAGACACCATAATAGTGTCTTGTCATCGGGTTTATACACGTGTGCCAAGTTTGAGCTCAATCGGTTGGGGAGAACTGGTTTAAAATTCAGAAACAAGATTTGGTCAAAATATACTAACTAACAGATCAATTTAAATAAAAACTTGTCGTTATGAGTACTGTTATGTATTATAGATGTACAGGTAATCTAAAGAAGCTGAGGATAGGATTATTCGAGACAAATGAACTTGTAAGAAATGTACCAGATTTTCATTAAAACAATGAGATATGTTTCTGTCGAATGAGATGGAACTAAATTCCACAACATAAGCATAATAAACGCGTAAGCGCCTACAGAGGAAAAAGGAGAGAAGAGAATATTCGTCTTACACAATTGCACGCCACCTCCATCCTGACCGGATATCCTTGCGCATCAGGAAACCTCGGATGCGATCTGACACTGATAATTTCAAATTTTTCTGTGGATCTGCCTAGGTTCTTAACAAGGTGAGGAGGGTGGAATAGGGTTAATGTACAAATAAACAGATATTACCTTTCGAAACATTAACTTTCTCACGATAATTTGTTCATGTGATACTTTTTAAAAAAGATGTTTTACTTTGTCATGTTACAGCCCTCAATTAGTAACACATAGGCCCTTTCTTCCAGACTACTAATCTGTTCAGCTAGAAACATGAGTGCCATAACACCTGCAACACGATTCTTTTCATATTGACAGTCAGATGCCAAATGTTTAACAATCAAGATAAAATTTACACCAGCTTTCTGGAATCCTCCGTGTGCTAGTTAAAAGCTAACCCGCTCCAAAGTTTTGGGCGTGATTATTTGTATATTGGTTTTTGTCTGTTTTAAAACTTTTCCAATTTAATTCATTTAAGATATTGAAAATATATTTGGTTCTACTTTATATAACCAATGGTGTATTTGTATAAATAAGTAAAATGCGTTAACAGTTATAGTGTTTACTACAACAGTATTTTTTACGTGCGGTACTAATTATGTACTTTTTCACGTCATCAATTAAAGGTCAAGTACATAGAGGTTTATTGCAGCGAAGCACAATTTTTTAATTCATTTTTTATTGAATGCGAAATAAAAGAATGACTTTATATTGGTTGTATATTTCAAATAACAGAATATCTTCTTATTCTTTTTTTTGTACGTAAAACACATTAAGTTTATTATTTTATGGACGCAAACAAAAAATCTTAATTCGTCGTTCATTGGACCTTAAATAAAAGATTTTTTATTAGATATTAAAAATAAGAATAAATAAAAATTCGAAATAAAACAAGATTAATTTTTTTCCTGCTCAATAAATGATTGATTCTTTTATTAATATTATTGATTATTAATTGTCAATTCTGAGCACTATACTGGATAAGGAGGGGTACGGGACACATGCCTTTCCTAGATTAAAATTTTACAAGAATTTCCGTGCAGTTCGACATGTTTTCAGAATGAAAGCTTTTTGCATATGTCGGAAAAGGTGTCGAGGGGGAACAATTTTTCTAGACCCTTGAACAGGTCTGTGAGCATAATGCCCTTTGCTGAGATAATAATTGGTATTATCTCAACTTTGTCAGTCCTCTGCATCCTTTCAATTTTTTCATTCAACTTGGTGTACTTCTTCACTTTTTTGCAGCCTTTGTCAGCATACCATTGGTGTTAGGTATGACTACACCAATTATGAAAGTAACCCTGCCTTTCTTCCAGTGAAATACTATATCCAATCTGTTATGTTCCACTGTCCTGTCCTAAATATTGTTCTGTCAAATAGCAGGTAGAACTCAGCATTTTCCAGGACAGGACGAGTATTGTACTTATAGTGCGGAGTCTTCGCTTCGAGATGTCCACACATCACAGCTAGTTCCTCATGTACAATCTTGGCAACTTGGTCGAGACTTTGCAAATAATCTGTTCCGGACAGTGCCTCCACTTCTCTGATACATCTTTTATTATGTGCTTTACAGTTTTTTGCACGAATGACCAAATATTGGATAGCCAACATAATTTAATCGTTTCAGGGTAAAGATCACCTTTCTTAAGCCATGCGTTTAACGCTTCTTTGTCAACATGGGACAACCAGAGTTCTTGAGGGTATTTACCATGTAGGGCATGGTTTTTTATTCCATTATGTTGTTTGCTGTCAGATCCACATAATCGTCTGTCATTGATTGTTGCAGGGATAAGTTGAGGCATGTTAGATCGATGTCGGTTTTACAGAAGGTTTGGTGCATGAGAAGTTCAGGAAGTTACGTCTAAGCTGCACAACTTGTTTATTGTGCAGTATTTTCATGTCGGTAAGCACGTGTTTGTACACTCAACTCTCGGACGCAGCGTTGTATGTACACTCGAATGTACGTGGTGTTTCCTGTAACCAGTCATGCACGATGTAATCAAACGCTGAAGTTTATAGTAGTCCAAGAACTGATTCCGAAAGAGTAACTGAGTGAAGGTATAGCGTAGATGTTAATGACTTTTATGAGATTTTTCTCGTTAAGATATGTCCTCATACAAGACTCGTTCTGATCTCGTCCTTGAGTACATTCTTCATTTGTCCCTGGTCTACTCGACGAGCTTGCTGGAATCCCAGATACTTGTAATACTCGTTTCCAAATAGAGGCTCGATCATTTTTCCATTTATTCTCATATCCCTGGAGCTCAACTTTCTTTTTCTTTGAGTTTAATGTTTTACACTTGTCCAATCCAAACACCATTTGAACATCGTTAGAAAACATCTGATCACTGAGTCTGATCAATTCTTTTAGCTGTGTATTGGTTGGATCGTACAGTTTCAAGTCATCCATGTACAGCAAATGGGACACAGTGTATGAGGTCAGGTTGCATTTCACGCTGAAACCCATAGAAGCTCGTTGGAGAATGTGTGAAAGAGGATTCAAGGCAACACAATCACAGGCCGCTTAAAGAATTTCCCTGAAAAACAACCTGCTTTATGGGTATTCTGATTTCTTCATCTCCGTTCTCGGGCATGAGGATACAGGTGTTCTCCCCCTTCATTACTTTCTCCAGTAAGTCTACCAACATAGGATTGACTTTGTACATGTTCAACACCTCAAGGAGCCAAGAGTGTGGGACAGAGTCAAAGACTTTCTCAAAATTAAGCATCATGAAAAGTTTCTATTTTTTGTAACTCTGCTCGTGAATAATTATGCCCACAATAAATCGTTCTTTGCTTTATTTTATTCCTCGACTATATCATTTTTGTTCTTCTGATGTTATGAATCTGGAGATGTTCACTTATTAGTCTTGTGATGCAGGATTACATGATCTTATATATAGTTTGGAGGAGATAATGGAACGATAAGCAGAGGGTTCGGATGGATTCTCAATTTTCGGTACCTTCCCTTCCAACAAAAACCTTGACTTTTCCTCAGGGTTTTTGGATAAAATGGTTTATATGCATACGCAGGTGGGGATGAACACATGTAAACTTTTTGTACCAGTAATTATGAATGTTGTTTCATTACAGCTGACATTTGTGGAATGTTGTTATACTCTGCTTTTTCAAATGGGATTCATTGTGTCTCCTTGTTACGTTCCTTCGCTACAGACCATATGGAATGCCATTATTTCATATCTGTAGTCGATGGAGCAAGTCAGTTGTTGGTACAACCAGTTTTAATCCTTTTCTTCTTCTTCAAAATCCGTTCGTGAATCTTGTATTCTGTTCTCTCCTCATTGACTTGGTGTATCGTTAAAGTATCGACAGAAACGGACAATCATTTCTAGAGCGTGTCGATGTATTCTGCCACACTTTTATTGAGAGAGTCATATTTAGAGAAAATTCTACCTCTTCGTGTAATTTCCTCCACTTTCTTCTGCATACTTCAGCTAGGATGCCCCTTCTTATATTCTGTCAACCGGGCTATGTCAATCCGCAGGGTAGTAATTCTGTATTGAAGTGAGCTCTACCCCCCGCGAACCCAATGGACACCTCTGGGTTCTTTTGTGGTGTAGTCGATATATTATGTAGCCTTCTTTGTTACCATCTTAGAGGGTATCATTTGGATTCCTTCCTGCTTTCAGAGTGTCTTTGGCTTATAATTTTGAACCCATTGCATTTGTCCACGGTAAGAGATGCACAATATATCCACAACAAACCCCGGAGGTTTTCAATGGGTTCGCGGAGGGCAGAGCTCCGCATTTCCGTGACCTCGGCACTAGGAGAAGAAGATGGGGCCAGCATCTCGCTCCGGTCGGTTTGACCCCAGGACAGACCCGGTACACATTTTACAGGAAGCTGAGTAGGTCTGGGAATCAGCCTCAATGATAAGGTGTGATGAAAAACCCCCATCCCACTGGCAATCGGACCCCGCCATCCAGTCAGCAACTTAGTGATCTACCTACTGAGTCACGCTGACTCATTACACAATACATAGCCACATGTAAATCATTATAACTTGCTCTACTACTATTAACGTTCATTATATTATCTAATTAAATACAAAATTAAAAACTTACGACCCTATATGGACGAATAAATTTTGCTACATCCTGTGAAGAGTTCACTACGTTTTGACGTGAATTTAAGTCGTCGTCAGATGATCAAGTAATAACGAATTTTAACAATAAACGTAACAACAGGACAAATGAACATGATGTAAACGGAAATATAAACACAAAATATGTTTACAAAAAAGCAAAATCACAAACATGTTATAATATGGTATTGTATAGACCAGATAGTTTATAAGTGTTCATGAGTAAATTCAAACTGTGTATTTTTGATAAATATCATTTCTGATGTACAACGTTAATAATAATCTTCTTTGTCCGAAATTAATGTATTTTCCCAATCCATCAATTGATCATTATTAATACAATGTGAGGTAACTACACCTTGTTCAACTGATTTTCAATTTCTCTTGAATTCCTGGATTCTAGTTTTAACTCTTTTTTGCTTGACTTTACAATCTTTACATTTTATTTTGTATACTATGTTGTTAGTATTCATGTGATATTTCTTAACTTTCCCTTTCGTTACCAAATTATTCCTTTTATTTATAAATGTTGAAATCAATTTCATATTCTCAGACTTAAGTAATCTACGATGTGAAGGAGTTACGAACTTGTTATTAGGAAACACATACATCATATAATCTAGTGGAGATTGCGTTAGCTGTTGCCTGTTTCGAAGGTAATACAATCTATTTTTATATTTTTATTAACAAATTATATGGGATAGTAATTAGCGGAAAGTATGTTACACACTATTTGTAAATTTTCCCCGGATATTTTTTATCCGAAAGTACTATAGCTTTATCTATTAAGTTATAAATCATAGCTCTCTTTTGTGTTAAAGTATTCTCGAGTAAAAATTTAACACGCGAACTGAATAAGTGACCTTCCTATACCAATTAAAAGGTAGGGTAGAGTCCTCACGATTAATTAATACATCAAGAAAATGTAGTTTATTATTATTTCCGATTTCTAATGTGAATTGCATCCTAGGATGGTAACTATTGAATTTATCTAAAATGTTTTGTATTTAATTTTCTGGCACTATACAAAAGATATCAACATATCTGGCATAAAGTACTTGTGTAAAATTTAGTTTCTCAAAACTAACTTTTTCTAAATCATAAAATATAAATTCTGACATATTAGGGCTTATAGGAGTTCAATGGGACATCCCTCAACCTGATGATACATTTTTTTGATTAAATGTAAATATGTAGACTGCAATAATAATCGAATAGTTATTTCCATCTCTGTTTCTGGAATTTGAAAATGATTTTGAATACTTGTCCAACGTGACATAATTCCATTTGTACTGTAATGATTTCGAAATGAGACAGGTTAATAAAATAGCGTAGTGGCTCACACTCATCTTCTGATAATTTTAATTGCCTCGGCTTAACTCGTTCCAACTAATTTAATACATGGGTTCTAAATTATTTAACTAAGTGAGAACACATACTAAAGTTCCATACGATGAGGAAAATGCATGAAATAAATTCACTTAATATTTTAATTTACACAAATACATGAACTTTAAATACATGCACACAGCCCCCAAAAATAACACGCCCCTTTCTCAATTACCAAATTAATACACCCGTTACCAAAACAAATTCTTAAGTTAATTTTACATCATTTCAAAAACCAAATACCTTTAGAAGTTTACTAAGTACAAAATAATAAGAACTGATCATCTTCTGTTAATGCCCAATTTGTTCAATTTACACTGTTCTCAAAAGTTCTGAGCGTGGACTTTCGTTACTCTTTTTGAAGCATTGTATCTTCTCGCTTAGCGCTTAAAAGTTATAGACGGGCGCAACCGACTTAGATAATACTATGAAAAGATGATAGATGTTGTGAGGGAGAGAGTTGTTGTGGGAGAGGTTGCTAAGCCCCAGGCGGCATCACAGTGGGTATTTCAAGCCCCTGATTGTCATCTATGCGTGTGGCGTCATCGCTCCCTCCAGGAATGCTTCTCAGAATTGCAGCGTTGCGTCATTTCCAAGAACTACGTTGCGGGTCGCGGGATCGAGCAGTTTCGATAGTTCCCGATCGGAAAAAGTTCCAAAAACTTCTAAGAGTTGAATAAGCATCACGCTTCCACCTCGTGGCAACCCGAGCTGAACTGAATGTTGAGACCCAAAAGGTCAAAAAGTTCTCAAAGTTATTCGGAAAAATCTCCGAAAAGTGCCAATTTAAAAATGCACGAAGTTCCGAAAAACTTGGAACAAATAACACGACTCGCTCTCCGATCGAATGTCACAGAAATCAGATGACAAGAATCTAAGAGTAATGCTCGAATAGAATGTTACTCTCTGAAACGACTTAATGAATCTTATAGAATAGAATCGAATAGAATGTCCTCCGGAGCGAATGTTTTTAAGTTCGCTTATACGCTCGTATAAATGAGCTTTGCTCCCACTTTGCACGTCTGTCACTTCCTCACGTGATCTGCGTTTTCAAAAATCATGTGATTTACTCTTTCAATAAACTCAAAATCCCCTCCTCACGAAGTTACTTGTCATAGGTTAATTTTGATCTGAGAACGCACACGCCAGGCCAATCGACGAGCTGCATTTTGGAACATTTCCGCTCTCAACAGCGTCATTCTCAACCGTTTTTGAGCGGTCTTCACCCGGCGGTTTTTAACAATAATGACGCTAAATTTATTCTACTTTCTATTTTCGACGGCTGAACTCGTCCCTTTAAAATATCTACCTCTTGCGGTCTGGTGTACGCTGGTCACTCCTAGATCGCCAGCCGCTGCGCGAAGTAAAGACTACCCTCTTACACCCACGCAGCTTTTGTATGTCCCTTTAAACCATAAAACCTTTTCTTAGGTATGCCGCTACCGCGTCTAGCCTCTGCAAGTTTGAACTTGCAAACTGACGTGACCTCCTTTCTATTTAAAAACTTTTATTAAATTTCCGTTGACACTGGTATTCTCTCCCATGAACCCTGTTTTCGATGTACGCGTAATTTTTCAAAACAAATACGTTGTGAACCACTTCTGTTTAAATTTGGTTCCTAGAACGAGGGAGCTCCGCACCCTTCCCAACGGCTGAAAACTCTTCCTCATCCTCCACGACTTAGCTCGTAACGGCCACTGAAATATTCCGCTTAAAAATACATTTGGATCGAAAATCGCCTAATAAGATTGATTATTAATTTGGAAATAATCAAATCTTACAATACACAACTCATTAGGAAGACAAGTAAGCAATGATTATGAAAGTAATTTTCTAGAACTATCAAGAGAGGTGTTTCTGTATTTGTTAATGAAATCTAAACTATTAACTACAGAATTATCTTTAATCCATTCCTAAGTATATTTAATATAAATTTAGAAAATCTTTTTAATGGGCTATCTTGGGAAGTTACATATTCCTAAATGGGACATAAGGTTTTTATCTTTGGTCAACCATAAGTCAAAGAAATACTACCCGAGGTGGTATATAAACTATTATATGTTTCTGTATCTATGTAATTATTTAATTTCCATCGTCTAAGTAAGGATTGTAAATTTCCTAAAACTCTATTAATTGGATTTGTATTAACTAATTTTTAGAGCTATCATGTAACATAGATTCAATTTTTGCAATGTATTCATCATTAGAAACTAAAACTGTCTCATTTCCCTTATCTACCGGAGTTAGAAAGACATTATTCTCCCCTTTAAATATGTTTTCATACAATTTCTATTGAACAACAACTCTTTCACAAAATCTGAACAACACTTACAGGAATTTCTTTAACTTTTTCCTAAACTTTTAATCTAGAAATCAATTCTTTACTAAATTTAAGATTTAGATTAGCACATTTATCCCTGTAAATTCTATGCAATCGAGTTTTTTGTGCATCATAAAAGGTCGTAAGTTTTTAATTATTTATTTAATTACATTATAATTTGCATTGAAATACGCTAGTTGTACGTCTTAATTCATCTTATTAACTGCCATAGCCCCTTTACTTAAAATGTTGTGCATTGGGATACTGGGTCTTGAAGTTGGGTATATACCTCCATACTCAAGTAATACCATTCCATGTCTCAGAGTGCTTATACATCCTTCAAATGGTTGAAATTATTTTTGGGTTTGTGTTTAAGATACGGACACCTTGCTAAAATGTGTAAGGAGAAAGGAAACTTTGCGGACATTGCGGTGAGGAAGGGTATGTGCATCGAGAATGTAATAAGAGCACCACAACAACGACAGAATGCGCGAATATCAAAAGACGAGGGAATAAATGCGATTACAGTACAATCAGTACAGACTGTCCGAATTATAAACGGGTGCAAAGAATCACAAAAGAACAAACATATTATGGCTTATAAAATTTTACCAAAAAGTTTGCAGCGGAACAAGACAGCATCATGGGAAATGGGAGAGTACATCTTGTAGAATAATATTGATGTGGCATGCTATGAAGAACATTATTAGAAGAAATGGATTGAATAAGAAAAATCCCCAGGTTCTGATGGAGTGCGTCATAAAGCGGTATTTAAAAAGATAAAAGGGAAAATGTTAGAACTGTTCAATATATGTATAGAACGAACTATGGTGTCACCACAATGGAAAATTGCAAAAGTTAAATTACGAAAAAGGGGGATGGCCACAACACATACCGAAAAGAATGCGCCACGTTACACCTGAATATTCTTGGGCATGAACAGTAAGGCAATGCCACCATAGATGTAATGGAGTTGGATTCATTAAGGGAGAAAATCAAGTGATATTGTGTAATAAAGGGTGAGTAAGTTTGTATAGTTAATATGTATTGTAAATTTAAAGAAGATATATGCGAGATTTAGAAGAACTAGAGAAATTATTTCAGACCCACCGTGAAGAAGATATAATAATATGCCTTGACAGTAATGCACGTTCGAAAACATGGGGGATAATAGAACAAATAAGCGGGGTTCATATGGAAGAATTCATATTTATAAATGAATTAAAAGTAAATAATTCGTCTGGAGAATATACTCTTATGGGGGCATGTGGAATATCATTAATAGACTTAACAATAACGAGACTAAAACACGAAAAAAATTCAAAATAGAAGTATGTCACAGGGGTTACAAGGTGACCATGCAGGAATATGTTTTAAGTATCATTCATATAAAGGCATGCAACTGCCAAAGGTAGATATGAGGATAGTCAGATGAGATGCAATAAAACAAGATAAGGAAGGACAAAAAGAAATAATTCGACAGATAGAGGGAGAAATGGAAATTAAGGAGAAAGTGGATATGCTACAATTAGGGTTATTAAATTTGCAAGAAAAACATACTGAACAGACGAGGGCGTATTGACCAATGTTGGTGGACTAAAGATTTAAGTAGGCTAAAGCGAGAAAAATTATATTTAAGACGGAAAATGATGAAGATGAAAGAGAGGTCAAGTAAACATGACGGAAGAACAGAAGTATAAAGATAAAAGATGAGAACTCGAAATAGCAGTGAAGGTAGCAAAGTTGAAAAGTTGGGGAAATTTTTTAGAAGAAATGGTGCCACCACAATGGAAAATAGCAAAAGTTAAATTCTACAAAAAGGGAAGGAAAAGAGACGAAAAATCCAGTGGGTCCATATCATTACTTCCTACATTTTGAAAATATACGATAAATGGGTAGCGAATAATTTATGAACTATTTGGAAACAACTAAAATTAATTCGACACATGGTTTCAGGATAGAAAAGAGTACTGAAGATGCGATAAAGCAGGTTCTAGAAGATATAACTAGAAGATATAACTATATATGTATATTTTTAGACATTGAAGGTTTTCGTGGTTCTTATTGATTATACGCTGTGATTATTATATTATTAGTATTAATTAATTAGAAATTAGCTAATAGATAATATTGCTGACTCCATAAATTGTTCTAATATCAGAAGGATAATTTTTCTGGTTCTTTCTATACTGTATCTTAATATGTAGTTATTGCAACCTTCGAAAATAACTAAAGTTGCTTTTATGAACTGCGTGCGTTAAATGAAAAGACTTTGAGATCAGTTTAAAATTCAACATATGATCTTTATTATAGCAATAATTGTAAATTGACGTTAAGTCAGTGGTCAAATTTTACTCAATTGAAGTTAGTGGATATTATATGAAATATCACCTTATTACATACAATAGAAATTACTGAAATGACATTAACACATCATATAAAGCCTGTAATAAAACACATGATATATACACAAATGGAATTTTTACAAGTAGATACAAATACACTAACATCCAATCAGTTGATATATGTCAATGTGATTTGTGAAAGTAAGTGATTATACAGTAATTGCATTTAAACTGTTAATTGTCAAACAAAAATATCATAAATAATTGTACTTGGAATGATAGCAATTCGTTCGACTCAAACTTTGGAATGTTCACCTATTGAACAAATGTTTATAACTGATTCACAGTAAGTAGCTTTTGCGATCGCTGACGATACGTTCCAGACCCATCTGTCATACGCTGGAGTACACTAGTTGAATCGATGCGAAATTAATTTGATTTACAATATAAATTGTTTAACGATTTAGGTAGCAACGTCATTAATACGTTGAGCAAACACTAAGACGTGAATTTGATACTAGTAAAACACTATCCGATCGTGAAAGTCACACGAGATCGGAGCTCGCTAGTGCCGTGACCATCCCGTAAGAGGAGCTGGCACTAAGTGAAGAAGAAGTCTTTTTGATAGCCTTTTGTTTTCTCTACTAATCTCTGATTGGCTTCGTTGATGTTAATTATTCTTCTGTTTCTATTAAAATTTATATTGTCCTATTGTAGCACAGTATATTTATGTTCTTTTGTCACTGAATGTTCTGGAACCTGATATTGTTGTATAATAAATTCTGCTTACTAATCCCTGTTTATTATTAATAAATATTCTTCTGCCCAATACACATTTAATACCGGTCAAGGGTACATTCGATTCAGTAAATTGGAACATATTATTGGAAGAATATAAAAGAAGACCAAATTATCTGTTCAAAATTTTAGTATCGTATTTTCAAGAGAGAGTAATATATTTCGAAATTGCAGGACAAAAACAATTAGAGAAATGTCAAAGGGATGCCCACAAGGATCTTCAACGGGAC
Source organism: Laupala kohalensis (assembly GCA_002313205.1). NCBI lineage: Eukaryota > Metazoa > Arthropoda > Insecta > Orthoptera > Trigonidiidae > Laupala > Laupala kohalensis. The sequence goes on along the minus strand of NNCF01126725.1, from coordinate 307,051 downwards.
CCATTCATTGCGTTGTGATAATGGATAGAATTTTTAATAAAATGGACACAGAACAATATAAAAACGTAGCGTATGCAAATGACTTAGTTTTTGATATTAGAAGGACGCAGTAGAGGCAATATTGAAGAGAAGACACAAAAGGCATTACAATATGTGTTGAATCAAAGCTGCGTATTTCTGAAGCAAAAACGAAAATCTTATGGTTCGGCAACACACGAAATATAAGACGGGACACAATTATAAAACTACATGACAAGGAAGTTGAGGAGGTAAGGATTCGACGGTACCTTGGGGTTATAATTGATGATAAATTGATATTCAATAAACATGTGGCATATGCAATAGACAGCTCAAGGACATCATAGACACAGTCTTCTACGTGTAGGAAATAATAAATTTAATATAACCAGTGAAGGAGTAATACAAATGTATAAAGGGGCAATTCGTCCAATGATGTTATATGGAAGCAGGGTATGGGGCAAAATAATTGTTAAGCAGAAGTATGTACAACAACTTCAAAGAATGCAATGACAGTGTCTAAGGCAGATGGTAGGGGGATACTCTAGAGAGTCAACGGATGCTTTGGAAGTTTTGACAGGAATTTTTCTTGTTGACCTATATATTCACAAATCGACATTTAAAAACCAGATACGGAAAAGTGAATCCATAGAAGTTAATGGGAGGGGTTTATACAAGGAACAAAGAAAAAGAACAAATAAAAAGATTACTTCAGGAACTATTAGGTGGGTGACAGACTCGTTGGGAACGAAGTCAGAAGGAAGGAGAAACGTTTCGATACATCAAAACTGTTAAATATGGTACCAGAAATAGAAAATGGTATAAGATCAATCCATACCTCATAGAATTTTGGACGGAATATGGTAACTTTAAAGAATACTTAAAACTCATAGGAAAAATTGAAATAAGAAAATGTGAATGTGGGAAAGGAGAAGAAACGTCACAACATATAATATGGATTTATGAAATGTATGCAGAGGAAAGAACTCAGTAGATAAAAAGACTCATTAGAAAAGGACATTTCCTAACAGAACATTTTAAAAATTTAGTGCAAACTAAAGAAGATTTTGAAGAACATTTAGAATTCATAACAAAGTTGGGACAAATACGGGATATAATCAATGGAAGATAAAAGTAAAAGGGTAATAAGGCATAAGGAAACTGAGAGGAAGAGAAGATCTGCATCTGCCTCCTCGGGACGGGAACGGTAACGTACACGGCTAAATGGCGCTGCTTAAAGGTCACAAGACTTATAGAAGATAAGTAGAAAGGGAAACCTTGAAATTGACTATGTTGTAATCAAGGTAGCCGAAAGGGCTAGAATTAAAAAAAAGAATAAACAAAGCCAATGCACTGTTTCCCATTTCGAGAAACCAGTGCATCTCAAGGAAAATAAAAATGAAGATCTTCAGAAGTGTATTATATGGAACAGAGACTTGGAGATGGAATACGTTCGCACAATCTAAGTTACAAGCATTTGTTAATAGATGCTTGCGGAAAATCTAAAAGATATACTGGTCTGAAAAAATAAAAATATGATGCACTGTGGAAATTGGCTGAGGAAGAACCTATCGGGAAACAAATGAAAAAATGTAAATGGAGATGGGTAGGTCATACTCTTACAAATCCTGCCGATGCAACTGAGAGACAAGTGCTAGACTGGAACTCTCATGGACAGCGAAGAAGAGGGCGACTGAGGGGTGCTTGGAGAAGAACTGTCCAGAAGGAGATGGAGAAATGTGGTGTGACATGAAAAGAAATTTAGGCTACGGCCGGTAACCGTACTAGATGGAAAGTTCTCACGGACGCCCTATGCTCCACTGTGGAGTAACAGGATTTAAGAAGAAGAACTCGAAAGGAGTGCGCCTGCTCAACTCCTGTCCACAAGTGGTCGTATTGTGTCACCTCCAGCACTGGTTCGAGAGGTGTCCTGGCGCTCCCCAAGCAGTGGAAGATCATATCATTTATTTCTAGTTCTCTCCGAGTTTCCATTAGCACAAGGGAATACAAGGTCCACTCCCACAGAGCCCCGAATATTTGAGTACGGCTTCCTGAAACCAAGAGTCGCGTAATCTTGCAGTTCACCATAAGAGACGTCTTATTGTCCGCCATTCACCCTCTCATCATGGCTGTTCCACTTTTAGTTTGGAGATTTTTATTCAAGGTCTACTCCTCTAGATCCACCGTGTTCTACATTAACAGAGTCACCACGTGAGGGATGTGGCTCATCACCACGCACGGACGGCCTTGGATGCAGCGAAATTAGAGAAAAGGTATTGCATGACTCCTCAGTTGATCCCTGGAGTTGGTGAAGACCAGTGTCAGGTAAATCCTGTACAAAGGAGCTACCTCTCCGAACACTTTGACCCCTTATTGTTATTATTATTATTATTATTATTATTATTGCTACATTAAACAGTGAAAGGTTTTCGAATTATTATTCTTGTGACTGAGAATTTTGATAACCCTGACACCCAGGAACAAACTGTTGCAAATAATCACGTGGTGTTTCATTTCGTTCAACATTTCCATCGTTTTTATGCATTACATTTAATTGGCAAATATTATTAATCTTATGACCCATTTATCCGTGTTCAAGGTTTATATATCATAATTAGAAAAAAAAACTATGACAGAGGTTTTGGAATATTTGTATATAATCCACGATTTAAAAAATTCTAATTTACTCTAAACATGAAATTTTACTGTTTTTATTGCTAATGTTCCCAGAAATATAAAGTTTTTTACATTTCACATTTATTTTATTTATACTATAATATCTCAGTACCCGATCACACGAAGAAGTGGTTTTGGAAATTGTGGTAATTGATACCTCGATCAATGGGATGTTTATTCCTCCTGAAATTCCTGTATTATTTAAAATACGTCATTTATTTGTTTTCTAGATAATGAATTGTGTCGGAAACATGTTTTCTCTATTGATTTTGTTTAAAAACCAATGCGAAATTCACAATTAGTATCATTTAATGTATTATTCAAATATTTTAAGTTTATATAATGCGTACTTACTTCTTACGTGAGGACAGAAAATGGAAGTACAAGTAGAGGAATGATGTAGTTCTATCGTCTATTTTCATCGCATTGAATTTGGTTTTATATTGTAAAAAAACATGTTAGTATTCTTTTGATGGTAAGACGTGTGACCAGAAATAGTTTAAAAGATGTCCAACTCGTAAAGTCATCTAGAAATAAAAATTCCTGGGTAAATTCTACACACAGATCTTACATTTGGCTTACATGAAGTTTTAGACACTTGAGAGGAGCTTTCATTTGGATGCCGCTCGAGTTCCAAGTGTATGCCAACAAGCACTCAAATTGAATGGCTCCTAAAGTTGGTCTTTAATTACATTTACTCTGTTTATTCACAATGATCCAACTAATTGCTTAGCACGGACACTCGCTCCATGATGTAGTAAACTCAAACAAGTTTGAGACTGCTGATTCTGCTTAATCCACAAATGCTGTTGTCGGGTAGGTGAGGGTTGCTGACACTTCATTTCGAAATTGGGGAAATGTTCTTGAAATTGTCTTAAAGTATCTTCTTTAAACACTATTACAATGTCAAAGTGTTTTTTTTCTTTCTACACATATTTGGATAAATGCAGCACGCGTGGTTGTGCACTTTCACAAACCTCTCTGCTACCGATCAAAGTACAATTTGGGTTTGGTTTATGAAACATTTCACCATCTTACTCTTCGGCACATTCTTGTAAATAAAATTTTCTTCTCAACTGAAGTGAAAATGCTTTCCCATAAAAGTAGTTTTGATGAAAATATTTATCAAGTTATTGAACAGATATTAGACCCCACATATTTGAATATTTGCTATCGCAGTAGACAGTATTGAGCATTTTATATGGGAAAAAGATAATATTGTACATGTCCGATTTAAAATATGTGATCTGAGTCCAGGTTACTCGGGCCAAACCAATTGTTTTTAGTATTTGAACCAGAGCAACATTTTAGCGTCTTTTTATTTCCTCATAAATTCTTAAGTAGCATTTGTGATACGGATATGTGTAAAGAAAAAAGACGAGATCTTCAGAGAACAAAGAAACAATATTATTTTTAAGGCAGTGAGCTTGGGCGATAAAATTACTTGGACAATTCAGGTGGTCAACTTGAACAAACTGTGACTTTCAGAACAAAATATTCTTACGCCGTAAAAATTAATATTTTGTGTATTCATGATATAAAATGGAAATATTGAAAATAAGACGACACTTTTTTGTAAACAATTAGTTTATAGATAATGAAGAAGTTAACTCATTAAGATCATTCATATATCAGAAGATAGGTAAAGATTTATGAATCTAGCAAAACTAAAGTGAAACTAAACCGGTTCTTCTCATCTATTAGTGCATCGATGGCCGATCTATGGGAGAGGATAAGGGGGCTATAGCCCCCCTCCATTGGACCTGAACTTTCAACGAATAATTTTGAAATTGATAAATGTATCTTTATACTTTAATATGTATTTGCCATTTTAAACAATTAATAAATTTGGTTATTTTTTAATGAATTGTTAATTATCTAATTGATGTATTGTATTAAAATACAAAATCACTATAATATTTATAATAATATTTACAATATTTATAATAATCAATATACTAATAATAATGTTTATAAAATTTACACCTCCCCTTGATTATGGTCTAGATCCGCTATATAATAATATATAATGGATTTCTTGATATATTAAAAACAAAATGTGATACATTCAGATCTAAGAATTTGGTAACGTATCGCCCGTATGGGTCTCCACACTAATTCACTAATCCAGGATTAAATAACAATAGAACAAACTTAAAATTTCCACTGATTTTCCACCACCATTCCTATCTATTTTCTCTAACAATCAGTAAACGAAATCAGAAAAAAGACACATCTCTTCAGTTCTTTCTCGATTGGTGAAGGTGATGGCCAAAATTTATTCATTCCTCTAATAAGATTTTTTATTTTACATTTTTCTTCTTCGAAATTTTTGAAGACCAAAAAAATTAGTACTTACACAATAACGAATTTTTTGATATAACGAATATTTAGAAAACAAGTCTCTGAAAATTATTTTCTTATCTTTTTGTATTATTTGGAACGAGACGTTCTTTTACTCAACTATAACCCTGTAAATGATAAACAAGAACATTTTGAATGTAACGAAATCATAAAATTTCTTTGGAGTATACAAGGAGATAATGTTTAATGAAATAAAACTTTTTGGAATGATTTTGAAATGGAACACTGGTTTTTGAGTTTTATTGCGAAATACCAACCTTTGCTACCAACTCTTGTAGCAGAAACTGGTGATATATTGGTGATAAGCGATGAGGGGGGGGATGAGAATAAAAATGTGTTTTGTTGAGAATGGAAAAGCAGAAAGTTTCATTCGTCAAATAAATATATCTCATAAATCATATCACGATTTGCAAAGCGTTTCATTTCCTCGAAAGATTTGATTCAGTTTATTTCTGGTAACATTTACGTCTCCATACGCCTTGATAAATTGGCTCCATGTCGTGTCATTTGCTTGAAGGACACATCGACAGCAGTGAAATATGCAGCAGGCGATGATGTCTTGGTGGGCGTGCGAACGTCATCAGTCATGTCCATTTAGCACCCTCTAATGCCTCCTCTTGACACGAGTGGAGAATAGCAGTGACAATGAAGCAGTGAAGGCGAGTTGCTCCAAGAATTCGCCCGCGAGATTTATTTACGAAAAGTTGCAAGACTAGGAAATGTAAAGCGGAGGGATAGGAATCCACGAAAGAAACGACGCGTTGGAAAGTGAAGAAGAACGTGAGGTTGAGAGAACGCAATAAGAATTTGCGAGAGGTACGGTTCGCACGTTCGCATAACAGAACATCGGTTGCGGGGGCTGTTGGACAGAAGTGGAGAGCATAAACAAGAGAGGCGAGGAGGAGGAGGAAATGGGATGGAGAGAGAGAAAGAGAACCATGCATAGCACGACGTGAACGTAGACAGCACCATGGTTAGGGGTGCAGTAGAGAGGACCCGAGAGCGTGAGGGGAGCAACTGGTAGGAAGCGAATCGATTGCAGATCCGCTCTCCGCGGCAAAGCGCATGCGCTGCGTTTGGCCCTCGCTTCCTCTCACTTCCTGCGACGCAATGTATCTCCTTCTCTCTCATTTCATTGCTGCTCGCCGTCGCCGCATCCTCTTCCCTCTGACGTGTTCCATCCTCCTCCATTCGTTGGGGGATCGGGCGGAGGCACATGGCGCTGGCGCGCACGCCCGCCGCCTCCATCGCCACATCGCCGCAGCAACAGCAACAGCAGCAGCGCCAGTGCTGCAACTGCCGTGAATCCGCTCGCGTCCGCGTCTTACACGCCCTGCTACATACACGCCCCTCAGGAGTGCTGCTTCCGATGCGTGGCCAAGGCTCACGAGGGATGCGCTAGGGCCTACGTCGGCGATTGAGAAGTGTTTGTTGACTGAGGGAGAAGAGGAGAGGAGGACGAAGGCCAGAGGCGCTGTCGGCCACCAGGTACGCGCTCACCGCCTCGTATTGACCCACCGCACGTGGAGACGCCGCCCACGCGATCACGGAGCCTCAGGCGCCGTGTATCCAACATGACTCCGTGCCACGAGGGAAACGCAGCTCTGTGACTTCACACAAAGGCAAAATACTTTTAGTTATTCTTTATTAATACATGCCCTATTGCTCTTCCGACTAATATGTAATACAACATTGAAAAGGGAAATTTTGTGTGAGTACGTATTTCCTCATTCCAAAATCATTTCATTCGTTTGTTTTCTTTGACCATAATCTTTAAATATGATTCACTAAAACCCGCTTTGATGTAGAATCTCTTCGTTTTTCATTTAAAAATCAGAATATTATATTACTTCTTCATGAAAATGTCTGGCTAGCATTTTTAAATGGTTTCTTTCAATTTTTTCGTTTTCTCATTATTATCAATTAGTTCTAGAAAAGTGTACAGACTATTTGCAGAAAAGAGAAAGTAAAACGCAAACAATGACTCTAATTTCTACGTGTGCTAGAAACACTGACACTTTGTAAATTCGTGCATGCTCAGATTTTTAGCAACGATAGAGAATATAAGGAAATTGTGTAATGTACCCTATTTATTTCGCACGACCGAATGTGCGTCCTCGTGGATTGTCTGATTTTTTCTTCTCCTAACCATGGCGCGTGAACTACCCTACGGTTTCTGAGCAATATGACACATCGACGAAACATCAGTTTACACTATGGCATTTTATTATTTTTGTACTGCACGAATCAATAAAATATTTAATATTGTATGTCAACCGATAGGAAATTACAGTACAACTATTGTTCCACACAATTCAGTGACATTGAAAAAAGATCATGGAAAACTAAAAAATACAAATTATGAGATAACATCTTAAGTTATCTCGTCATCCTTTGTTTATTTACTTTTGTTTAATGTAGATACCTCGAAATGTATATCTAAATATTATTTTATGATAGATTATTTCATATCATTATTTTCTTCAGGTGTAGTTACTTCAACGTGGACAATGTTTCTCGTTGTGTTTCCACAATTAAGGGATATCTATTACACGATATACAAAAAAAAGGGGGTAATTGTAAATGCCTCATTATATATGGTTTAACTTTAGCTTTCATTGAATTTTGTATATCTTAACCGGCGTTAAGCATTATAAAACACGGATATCGGAGTAAATGTTATTTAAAAAAACGCACAAAGAAAAAAGTGATTCTGTTGAATTTATTATCTGAACACCATCGGACGCATGTCACGGATGCGCATTTGTTTATTTATTTCTACGTTTTAGATTTCCGTTCCAGGTGAATCAGTTTGTTTGTTTATTTGTTTTTGTTGGATGAGGTGCGCATCGCGAGGAGGGTGGTAGTTGCGATGGACTTTGTCCAGAGCTGAGGGCGGGGTTCTGTCTTTGCTCTTGTAAGAACTGTCTCTAACATGCAACTTCCAACTTGAGAGAGACAGACTGCACTCTCCCGACTTCATCATTGAAGGGAATTCACTTCCCTGACATCAAGTTAGTCCTTTTCATGGGGAGTAATACATTCAACATAACTAATATTTTATTTTTTATGGTTCTACATAAATAAATTTGTAGNTTTTATTTTTTATGGTTCTACATAAATAAATTTGTAGACAAAGCAGCAGTTACAAACTTTGTATGACCACATGGAGGATAATAAACTCATTAACTCTCCAAAAGCAAGCAAGGTACCATTCCAACAACTCTGATCAAAAGGGCTGAGGTTGATTTATCACTTCTGCGCCCTGAGAAAAATCATGGCATTTCCCCTGTCCATAAAATAAGAATAAGATAATTTAGCTACTGGTTATAATATCTACAGAATTTCAACAAATTTATATTGACTGGAATATAGAAAAAGTTATTGGATAAATACTATCATCAATTCTTTAAATTATTCCGAAAATATTACTGTACATAGTAACTCAAAATTCGAGGTTAACGATTGTGTAACAATAGTATGATCTAACAATAGTATTAATGAGATTGACAGTTTTTCTACGTTAATTTAATGAATGGCAAGAAGAAACTGGAAATTGGTTTGACAAGTCTCAGTCGAAATTGTTTAAAGTGTGTTTCCTACAGGTGAGCGATTCACTATTTCTTTTAGTTATTTTTTTACCCCCCCCCCAAGAAAAACGTTTATGGTAATCTGTCTCTCTAATCTAAAGAATCAGATTCTCTAATCTAAAGAAGAATTTTTTTGTCAGAAGCAAATAAAGTTCACTTCAGAAGAATTGATGGAGTAATTGTGTTTCGACTCCCTTGGATATTCAATATTATAATACTTCTTACATGATTCGGGATAATGTACTTGATATGACACCTATTGTATCAATATTTTCTGGATTTAAATTATTTATTGATTTCCTCTATAAAGTTTTATAATTCACCAAATTTTGACTTGCTGTTTATGTTTTCGAGTAACTATCAAAATACAGGGTTACTTAATTTTACAGTTTCCGTTTGATGAATAATGTTTAACTACTCTGAAAAATATTGCAAAATCCAATATCACGATGAATAATCTCTCGGGTGTCGCATTAAAATCATTGACATCGTAAATTCTGCACGTGGATGAACTAAAAGTATTGCGAAGAAACTCATCAATCGCTAAATAGACCACAAAATCGGTTGTTTTTTAATCCTAGCGAGCTGAGAAATATTAGACGAGTTGCCATTTAGGTCTGCGTAAATATTTGAACAGATGTGGGTCGAAGTACGGAGTAATGATGAGGCGAGCACTCCAGCAAGCGAAGCTTTCTGGTTTTGGTCTCTGAATAAAATAATGAAATTTGCATCATCGTTTACCAAATTACATTCTCGTGCAATACCACTAGACAATACAAAAAAATTAATTCTATCACATACAATATTATATTTATAGTTTTACGTTTTACTTGTGAACTAATTTGTTCCAGTGAATTCTTGAGACTTAAAAAATATGCCTTTAGCAAATAAACATCTTAAAAGAGGAAAATTTAAAGAAATTGTGGGTCACTGGATAAGAGATACGGAGTATGGCGAGCATTATTAAAAGTTATAAAAAGAAGCTTGCTTGTTCCGGAGAGTAACTTAGTTTATTACCCCCCATGTGGTCATATGCATTTTTCAACTGATTTTTTGACAAAAAAATGTATTAGAAGGTAATGTACCTCTCTTATAAGGAATTTGAACTTATTGAATATTGTGTAAGATAATTGTTTATCATAAATATTGTGTTTTAATGATTGCGATAATTTTCACAGTAGAGATATTCATGAGTAGAGATATTCAACAAGATTGTTAATTTAATGTTTTACTTAGTAAACTTTATGTACGATTACACTAGTTCAGTTCTCAAACAAGTGTAATCGCGCCGTGAACGTACACCTAGATGCGTGGCATATCACTTCCAGGAGCGCCGCGAGACACAACCTCATAAATTAGAATATAATATATATTTTTCTAACAATGAAACCCTTTACACTTACATTAAATTTCCAAAATGCATATTTTACCTCCACCACATCATATTTATGTTTAGTTCAAAATAAAATAAATTTTGACTGTCGTACAATGAAGACGCATCGCCATAATATAGAACGAGGGAGACGCGGATTTAATACGTTTGGAAACCAATGCTCTAGTATATTAGATTTTATTTAGTTGAAATATTCAGGTGAATATAAATATTATTATAATACAAAATGGTATTTACTGCTTCAAGTGGTGGTAGCGAAAACCATATTTATTTAACTAGATTGTTTCAAAAACATACAGTCGCCAGGTCGGTCATAATACGCTGAGAGCTGATTTTATTCCGGGATTGAAATCGGTGGGAGTGTGATGTTGGTCACATTACACCCAAGGCCGAGATATTGCGGATGTAGCAAATACCCTGGAATGATATTAGGAATTTCCTTTTATGGAGAAGATCGTTCACAGTTTTTACCTCACATACAGCATATACAACGTATCATATGGTGTATCCTCAATTGCATTCGTGAGGCTAATTAATCAAAGATGAGATCTGCTTTAAAAAAGATGTGCGTTTCCCGAAACATATGGTGAGACCTATTTTATGTTAGTAGGTTTGCAGTTCTCAATCACGAGACTAAGGGTGTTTTATTGTAGTTTACTCGACACATTTTATACAACTCCAAATCCCTCAAACCCTCAAGTAGGTTTTGGTCACACGCCCGCTTTCTTGGTTCACAAAACACAAATAGTGATGCAGGATAAATTACTCATGAGAACTTTATTGTATCATTACTCCTATTCAATAAATAATTCAAGACTTACGACTTTTTACGGACGAACATTTTGTGTTTAAGAGCTCGTAATGTTTCTATTTTCGTTTGAAGTCGCCGTCATGTGGTACAAATTATAACAAATAATTCTATTAATTCTATTCAGATACTTAAAATTAATTTTTCGTATTTAAATAATCGTAAAGAATATTTAAATAGGTTTTACACGCCCACAGAGACAAACCATACCGGTAATTGTTATTCAAACACAATGAACATATTTGTAGTACAATAGATATATTCCGAAGGTCACAAAGAACGTTTGTAAAAGTATAATATAATACCCTCTAATGATGAGAAACAAACTCTTCCCTTTAATTTTCATTTCACACAAATTTTTAAATATTACGTATAGCGTACTTTCGTAAATCGTATAGTAAAAATATTATTCACCTATGTTGGTGGTTTGAAGTAAAGTTCATTAATACATTTAATCCATTGTTACTAATTTATTTAAAAGGAGAAAGCTTTTGTTTTCTGAAACAACAAACCGTAAGATACGAAACCGATGGATATATTTTCCCATTTTAGGGATTTTTTCCTGAGTTACTCATGAGGAAGATAACATTTTTCAATTTCCCTGATAAAATTAAAAAGAATTAAGTTCTCAACTTTTTTGCACTCTTCATAAGGCCCACACCGCGTATCACAGATTACTCGTGTTTTGGCCCAGAATTCTAAGGTGATCAATATTAACTTTGCATGTTGAATAATAAAGACGTTTTCTTGTCCCGTGGAATTAATAAAATGTGTTGTGAACAGGTAGATAAAGATACACAACCAGAGCATCCCTCTTGTGGCAACGATATCGGGTTTGACACATTTGTGTATAAACATGCACAAAATATTCATAAAAATATCCTGTATTATTACACGTGATCGTTCATAAATTAACTCAGTATGGCACATCTTCATCTGCGAAATTTTAGAAAAAAAAATTTGTGTGATTTTCCATCACGCAAAATCTACAAAAATGATTGGAACAAAACTTCCACGGTCTTATTGCTTTGGAAAAGGACCTTTGTTAAATTTCATTTAATGCCGTAAGAGAAGTTGGAGTAAGAAACAAATAAACCACAAAGTAGTTACCGTTTTCTTGTATGCATATGTAGAAAATCTTCATTTATTTGTATTTTTTGGGCTTACATAACNATATATATATATATATATATATATATATATATATATATATATATATATATATATATATATATATATTAGCACGAACTCTTGACTGAAGAATATATGATGAATGATCTTGACTAAGAATGATTATTTTGGATTGAATGATATGGGTCGTGTTAATTTATAATTCATATTAATAGAGTCAACACCAAGAAAATGTTAATTTTTTATTATGCACTCATTTGCAAATAAATTAATAATTGAAAAAAACTGTAAAAATTTGCCAAATATCGCGTCGTACAATATGAAACGTGCGTGCACGTCGATTACCTGGAAGCGAAATCTCAGTTCGGAATGAACCATGAACTGCAGTAACCACAATGGTATCTTGAAATACGTTTTCTTGTATTGTTTGTTTTTCATGCATTTATATTACTTATTTTCCAAGCGTTGATTTTAACGAAGGAAATTTTATACTCCATCCCATTAAATTCACATAAATATTAAGTATGAGTTTAAGGGTCACTTTTGGAGAAACGTTTCAATCTGCAATAAGAAACAATTTTATTTAAAAGACATATCTCTATACAGTGTCTAGATACAAATTTAATTGGTATTATGAAAAGTTAATATAAAATTTTAATGCATTTATTCAGTGATAATACACTCCGGTCCGTTTACTGGAGAAAAGACGAGAATACGAAATAACTTTTTATTTCTGTCATAAATATCTAGCAGAGATACATAACAAACCTGCAAACTCATCTGAAAGAGTTAAATAGCTGGACAAACGTCACCTCTTATCCACATTTATTTGTTATCACCTAAATACCAATATCAGTATTTCAAATTCTGATTTCTTAAAAAAAAATACTTTACATCAATTTTCAGAGATTTGAGAGAGAAGCGTCTCAATACTTTCGTTTCTGATTTTGCTTTTTCAACGCAATTTAACCCATTAAACCTTATGAATGTACTCCTTGTTTTTTCATTTTTGAAGGTACGAGGTCAAATGAGGGGTCTTGTGACAATCACTTTAACTTCTTAAAAAACTTGGACGGATACCGGCACGAATATTCTTATTTTAATTTTCTACGCTTCAGGTTACTTAAAGTTCTGTAAACACATGGTTGTTATCTCTTTTGTACTCGTCGCTCGTCCCCACTTACGGCAGTGCTAGTGCTTTCAAGAAAGCTCACTTTGTCTATATTCTTCTCGCGTCACTTCACCTTCTGTGTGGAATCTGCGGTCGGTTGCACTTCTCCACGGAAGAAATCCACTCATCCGCGATAACCTCAGTATCACGAGTCCGCCTCCTTGCTGTGGCGTCACTTAAGTGTGCTTTTGACATCGTTTGAGGACGACTATATTCACTACGTTTACTAAATTTCTGAACGGCATAATATAGATAAATAATTTGATTAAAAAGAGAACATTTAATTCGTATTAATTTTGCTCATCATTACAAATAACAAAATATGTTTGTTAAGATGGTGTTACTGAAAACTAAGCAAATAGTAATTACTGATATCTACAATAATTTTTTCATAATACGAGTAAGATGAAGTGGAGCGGAAGATTTTCGTGAGCACATGTATGCTATGTTTAGTAGTTTCTCAACTGGTAACGAAGTAACTAAACATAATACGATATAGATAAAATTGATGATGTTTCACGTCTGCTATTTTGAACATAACTGATGAAGTAAACCGACGTGAGTTTGTCGGTCACTCGCTAGCACTGAACTAGCACATCTGAAGAAGTCTTACATTAGAGACGAAAGTAGTGTTTTTGTGTGTTTATAATTCAAATAGTTTTTACGAAATTGTGACTTGTGTATTTTATTTGATTAATGTGAATCAAAGTCAAACTGTCTGCTGAACAACTGAAATGATTTTCCTTATTAGTAATATGGGATAGAATCGCAACTTACGAAATGACATATAAGAACAAGATATTAAAATTTCATATAGTCTCTCAAGGTATATATACACCCCCCCCCCAAAAAAAAAGAACAATACGAAACAAAACAAAGCTAGTTATAATTGACTTGTGTAGCCAAGATAATGAATAGAACTCTGTAGTTTAAATATTTGATAGGACTACACGACGTTCTTCAACATTGCAAGATGGTGATGTTTTAATTGATTCTACTCTCTACAAATGACTTGAAAAAAAAGAAAGAAAATCATCGTGATAAACATATCCTCGACACAATGTTCCTTTTTATTGCATACTTCTTAAATATTTTCTATGGATTAAATTTTCTTCCCAATTTAAAATATTTTTAGACACACGAGAACGACTCCAATTTAAAAATAATCTAATTATTTTTCAATAATTAGTTCATGCTGTTTTATATGCAGTAAGAATCATTTTGTACCTTTTTGTTGCTCTACTTGAATTATTTTATCCTTCGAATAGTATGGGCCCCTGTGGAGAACATTTCGGGTTTGTATATTTTTTGCTTTGTTTGTATATTGACCGGTTAACGTAGATAAAATCAAAAGAAAGATAAAAAAGATAATACATTACAAAACATTTAAGTCATATGTTTTCCTAGGTTGTAAAGGTTCGAAAAATAATTTAACCGGAATTTTAAAAAAATAAAAAAAGCTTCTACGGTAACAGTGACCTTTAAACCGATGTTATTTGAACTGGAGCTGCAGTTATCCGAATATCATCATCTTAGCAGATTATTCGTCTACCGATAAAGAAGTGGTGTATTTATGTAACAATTTCCAAATATTTTACGCTGTCATCAAATTCATTCATTTACGTACGTAATTATATATATGATAACGAATATAATGAACAGTGACGTTGCGTTGTATTAAACTGGAAATGAAACAAAAGGTATCGAGAACCTAGACTGAACACTTAGATTTTTCTTTTCAAACGAATGGATAATATTTAGAAACTTATCTATGATACATTATCAAAATGTAAATAATCAGCATTACTGAAAAACGTCATATTTTAGTAAATTATAATTGGAAACTATTTCTGAAACTTAAAAATAAATAATATTAATTTAAGAATTTCACCCAGATTTTAAGCACCATACCACCAATTTTATTGAGTAATCATTATGTGAAAGTGGGTAATTTAGGTCGTATCTAAAAGACCGAGCTTCACTGAGATTGCGTACCTTGTGCGTAAGATATATCGTTCAGAAATGTGTAGTCTTTTCATTGAACATGTGTTTGTAGTTACTATCTATCCCATACCTTTCCATTGATAATAAATTTATGCCGTTGATTTCGGAACCTAGATTCGCGTAAGTATTGTACAGCTGATTGCGTTTATGTACCTAACTCAGTATTGTCTTAAATTCTGGCAGAACGAAGTGTCCCAGAGTAAAGATCAATTGCTTTTGTATCCTTTAATTTGTATATCATGTAAACTTAATCAAGATTTATTTTCTCTATTGATATGAAAGATGCAACTCAATGACTGTAACCTCATTCTCAAGATAGTATGAGTGCCAAATTTGGCTGTAATCCTGCACGTGTTTTTGAACAAGATGTATATTATTTGAATCACCCAATTGATTGAAACACTCGATAAATACGCTCAGTCGACTTATCAACAAATGAGTTCAATTTTCTGTTGTTTTCTTTTAGTTTAATAAAAGATACTAGTTTCACTTCACCCAACTTTTATAGACAACGTCTTTGACGGTTTAGATACAAATTACTAAGTGGAGGTAACTTGACATGAAAAAACGATCTTATATGGTCTCATTTCGAAATAGGACAATTTTAGTACTTTTTGTCGGAGTTCTTAAATTCGACACTTCCTGATGGTCATAAAGTCGGGCAGAGAGATTAAAAATTTTGGGTACCATCAAACTCAACAGATTCTACCTGCTCTAATGACCTGCCACCCACCGCGCCCCCTCCTGCCAACCAACCGACCTGCCGCTAATGGATTTCATGAGTCACTTACTGAAGAGTTATTTAAAGTGCTATTAATTAAACATTTTTATTTTTATTCCCATTATCCTAAATTTTTTGAATTCTACACATAAGTCCCATAAAAATGAACTCAAACGACATATTTCTGACATTACTGAGTTTTAAGCTTCTGTTAACATAGTATATAAAAAGTATTGTAATAGTGAAAAATATTCGGTCGCGAAATTTTGACGAATATATCAGTTTTGGGAGCATCTGATCCGAGAACAATGTGCGTAGAATTCCAATAATAAGTTTTTTGATGCTTTCATGAAACATATGATTGAAAGGCAAATTATTTTGTTTATCGTACTAGAGTAATGTGTTAGTTCTAGATAGTGCACCTACGTTCGGAATTCGGGTTTTAGAACCAACACTCAGGCTTTGGAAAACTTTTTGGCTCCGGTTTAATTTCTGACACAATATTTATTTCCCTCTAAATCATGAAATGTGCTTTTTATGAAGTTTATGATACGAATGAAATAATAAGACAGATCTTTGTAACAGCAGGTTTGGTTGTTCGTCTGAATGTCAAAAATAAAAGGGGTAACCGCTAAGAAAGGTTATATTTAACTTCGATTTTTCGTCAAAATATTTTTTTCAACCATGAAAGTTCTTCTTTTATCCTCATAATTACGGTGTTTTCTCATGAATCGCTCATTTATTGTTGAATTTCTATTAGTAATGTATGTGCGGGTGTTGACTACAAGAACGCCATTGCTCACGTTTTCAGAGTTCGACACATAAAATTAAGAAATACAAGAACAAAATGGATATAATATAAGAATATAAGAATAAAATATAGGAAGTTGTATAAAAATATTCTACACTGATGTTTGGAAACTTGGAATTCTAGAACTTTCAAGCAATTCTCTGAATAATAGATTTAAGTTTCCAAATTCAGTCACTATGTTTCTTAGAGAGAAAATATCCTAGTAGGTTTTATATTTTATTGTTGTCAGCTATTTTGTACAAAATATATCAGATGCTTCTCTAATATTATAAAGAATTCATTCGTGTTCATATAAAATTTATTCTTTTTAGCATCAGCTCGATATTTTTTAATTTAAAAAATTACCAGGATTTCAAGAAAGGAGGGGAAAGAACGAAGCTGCAGGTTCAGATTTCAACAATAAACTCAAACAAAAATAAATTACTAAGATTTTCTAAAGTGCTCTTTCTTCAGTTTTCCGCTTATAACTTGAAAACACGTTTTTAGGACGAAACACCACTGTACCTAAATAATGTCATATTAAATTTCCAACAAATTAAGATGAGTCATTTTGTCGTCAGACGAACGGATAAGGTTTAAGGACCCGATGAAATTTAACAAAATTTGTGCAAATGATAAAAAAACTTATTTTTCCCGTATTTTGTTTATTACTTGAGAACTACTTGCTTTTAGATAAAACGTCCTGATACGAAAATGAAATTTATTGAACGTCCAACAAAATGAGTTTTTCAGAATATTTTTTCAGACGATCTGTTAATCCCCTTGTGCGCGTTGAACTTAAGTACACATCTATGTAGTAGAGTCAACGTTTTTTCCTTGCATGGTGTCTGTGGTCGAAATACGGTTTGAGATTCTGGTCTTTAACTCTTGTAAACTGACAGAACTGAAAAATATGACATAGCATTTTATTTCTAAATCCCATTGGTTCAAAGTTAAAATCCATGCAAATTGCGAAATGTTGAAATTTTACTGGTTCCTTGTTTTTTATTTCTGGTACTTCGGTCGAGGTCGAAAATTTCGGTTCATCATCAGGACTTGATCATATAGAACATCAAAAAATCAGAACTACCCTTTTTGATGCAAGTAAATAATACGTATCGACTCTTATCATAGATATGCACAAAACTTCCACGTGCAGAAGAGGATAAACAGATTGTCAGAAGAAAAATTCAGGATAACGCGTTTTATAGAACGTTTAATGTATTTCATTTTCGTATGAAGACATTTTCTCTAAAAGTTTATAGTTCTCAAGTTATAATTCATTTAGATCCATTGTATTATTTTTGTCAATTTAATCACGCTGTTTAGCATATTCCGTTCGTCTGGTAACAAAACGGTAAAGAATGTAATTTCTTAGAAATTTATTGTACATTTTTTCTCTTCAAGAATGTTCTAAAAATGCTTTGTTTTAAAGTTATAGGCGAAAAAGTGAAATAATATTGAAAGGGAAAAAAAACTTTTTTTTCTCGACATGCTTCTTTTCGTCACCTAATTACTGGACTAACAGTCAAATGAACATTTGATGCCAATAAGGTCGTGTTGGGTATCATTTTTCATGTTAAGCGTAGATTTAAAATTATTGTACAACAATATCACAAATTTTATGGAGGAAAAAAATATTTTTTGTGGTATAGCCAACTCGTTTATTGAAAGAGCTGCCCACCGGCCCAGCTCAGGTAGGGGCTCAGGTAGACCGGCGTAGACCTAATCCTTAAGGAAGTGTCGACGTTATCCTTCTACCTGAGGATCTGTCGAGTTTAAGTACGTTCCTTTTTGTATGCTCGGTCAACCGGATATTATATTCCTTTTAGACATACAAAAACTAAGATTACGACATTTAATTCCACGAAAAACGAAATGTTCTTTGACAAAATCCAATCTATATTTCACTTTTGAAAGATATATACTCTGTTCCTCGCGGTGGCATTATTCTCTTGAATGCCGCATGAAGTTGAAAGATAATTATACTTCGAACATTAACTCGAGGCAATATGCTGTCATGATTCATGGATGTAAGCGTGACTTGTTTTCCTTGTGTGGATAAAAAACACTCGATGTAGGTTGATATTGTCCGATGTTATCGATTGCTGTCAGAAATACTGAGAAATGAAGTTAAGAAAACAGTTTGCTGAAACTATACTTAGATCAACTCAAAATGACGTTCGTTAAAACATAATTGACGATAATTTACGTAGATTCCTCTTGATTAAGTACACTTCTGCTCAAAACGACCTCTCAATGTGTGACGAAGTATTCCGTATCCATATCTTACGTCGTAATTTATGCTCTTGTCAGGAATAATTTTCTCGATTCTTATTAGTTTTTTTTGTTATACTAACAGATTATTATTTTGGCAATATTTTAGGACAGTCGAAATACTTGATAGACAAAAAATGGAACAAAAAATAAATCATTATACACAAGAGGCGAGAAAATTAATCAATTCTGTATCATCGTTAATTGTCTCACTACGAATGCCTCTTATGTAAGAATCAACATTTCAAAATCGACATTAAAGTTCTTATTTCACGATCTAGGATACGAAATTGTTTCACACATCGATTTTTGTTTGTACTCAAATTAAAGTGATATAAAGTTTGCCGGGATGTATTATATATATA
>NNCF01126725.1:243107-287694 GCA_002313205.1 Laupala kohalensis | reverse complement strand
GGAAACATTATTACCCCTTTTCACTCATTTAAAATCAAGAAATTGGTTTTTAGATATTTGAATTAAAAATGTCTATTGATCGTTAATGTTTTCTAGAAACGAATGAAACTAACGTTCTGAACGATAATATGAACATTTAATTTGATTTAAGCTATTCTTCACTAGTTTCTCACTATCTGTCAGGTACTTACTGAGCGGGTAGCTAACAAGTTTTCACTAACCGATCGATAGATCTCCCTCCTTTCACAACGCTTATCCATCGGATAGGATGACTCCATGTAGCAAACCGTTCCCAAAGTTACTTTTGTGAGCATTAACTATGAAGTGCTTACGAAAGATGAGAATATAGGGGGTTTTGCTTACAAAACACCAAATACTGCCACGCAAAACGTTAAAACGCAAGCTTGTGTATCGTCGAGGAGAGACTGAGAATGGGAAAGCACTCGAAGAAAAAGTAATAAGAAAAAAGATGATTCCGTAAACCACAGTACCAAAAATCAAACACAATTGTCAATTAATATTTTTTTCCTTCAAATGGTATATCTCGTGTGATATTTCCACACAGAAAAATTTGACTATTTGTGTTTTTTACTTGTTACATTTTTCTTATTCGAGAGATTTTTTTTGTACTTTTTTATTATCAAAAAAGTTCCATTTCTTTCATATGGTATTAAATTAATGTAATAAAAAATGGAGTTTAACTATCCTTAAGATTATCCAGTTTTTATAAAGAAGTTTAGTGGCAACCTGCAGGGCGTCCAGACTTGAAGTTCACTCGCCCCGGTAATGCTTTTCCGCTTACCTGTCATCCAGTTAAAGTTACCTCTCCAGTAGCGGAACTATCCAACGGGTAGAGCGGGGTGAAATTCAATGTACCGTTTCCGTCCGTCCGTACTCGTCTGGTAAGTTATCCAAGTAATATTATCCGGTTGATAAGAAGCTAATAGCAAGACTAATTTATTTACCTAGTAAATATGGCAGATACTACTTTCCCCAATCCACTAGTTGTAGTCGTTTTACTCGGTTTCGTAATTGGCATTAAACAGCACATGAGACATGATTACTTTATGATAATACAAAATGGAGTATCACGCAACTCACGTACAATTCCCCACGAATATAGTTTATACCAGAATGACCAGACGTGTCAGCGTTTTCAAATATCTGAGTTAAGGTAGTGAAGGAAAATCGTTTTCAAATAAATGAGCCAAATAGCTCCTTTCTTGGAGTAATTATTAAATTCTGATATCTGGGAAAGGAAGAGGAGAAAGATTAAGTGAAACCTCGAACACCTTTTAATGCTCTAACGTGCGATACTTCATTTGTGTGATTTGCTCAGTCCGGTTAAACAAAAGAGGAACGAAAAATCTAGGGGATATTTGCGTATATGATACAAAATCGAAATAGTTCACGAGATGGAGAGGAAGTTAAGAAATCTCATTTTATCTTAATTTACCGTCTTGAAACAAGAATTTCGTAAAATATGTTCTTTCTACCCGAAAATCCCAACAATTCGATCACAAAATTTGATTTTTTTCTGGACATTGATGGATTGGTCATTTTAACAGTAAATCAGAACGACGTTACTAATAATACAGATAAGACAGTTATTATTAATCTTTTTGAAGAATTTTCCATTTCATATTGTTCAATTGAACCATTTGAAAAATTGAATAAGTTTGTTTCGCTTGTAACTCGTGCTGAAAACAAATTACTTCCGCGGAGGTAAATCATTCAGAAATCTTCCTCTACCTTTGTGCGGATGTGAAGAAGAAAAGCATGGCGAAGCAAACGCGTTCCCTGTCTTGGGGCAACGCTAGCTTTTGTTTAATAAACAAAGCAATCGCGCGCTTCGCAGCGGAGGAGGTAGCAAAGAACGCCAAAGCAGTGGGGAGGAGATGGAGCTGATGGAAAGCGTTCGTGACTCCGATTGATTTGCTTGAAGCATCGGAGGTACTTAAGGTGCCGAGGGCATGCGTGCATGAGGATTTAGAGCCAAGTGGGAATATAGAATGTAAAAACTTCCAATTTTCCAGAAGCGTTTGAAATGATTTAAAATTAATTCAGCTGATTTAATTGTGAATTATAATTAACTAGAAGTCCACTATCATAAATCCTTGCTTGTCTTTTATGAGAACTGTTTCCAAAAACTTTCAAGTATCATATATATTGTAATAATAAAGATAGAAAGAAAGCTTAAACACTACAGCTGCAGACTGATACAACAAATTTATGTTGTTTCATGTGGTTCACCTTCTGAAAGCTGGAATCCTGGCTGAAATGTTATGTAGTAGAATATGTTATTTTTTCTATTACACGTCGTAAAATATCATTACTTTATGAGATGAATATGATGGAGGAAATAATTCTATTAATACGCCATTGTAAGGAATATTGTATTTTGAACATTTCCATTAAGAAAGTTGCAAGTTATTAATGATAAACACGACAGTGATTAGTTAAAAGTTGCGTGAGTTATGAACGATGTTGGTAGAGGAATTGAATGTACTGTGTAGGAAACTGAAACTTGATGGAAGAGGGTAATGACAAGGGTGGGAGGTGAATTCGTACAGCAAAAAGCAGCATGTGAAAGTAGAGATCGCTTTCAATTGCAAAGATGGTGAAGGATGTTTGCGTTCGATTAGCGTTTGATACGAGGAGCATATGAAATGAAAACGACGAGTATAGATAGCATTAACGGAGGTAGATTACAGGTTTTTATTAAAAAAAATACAAGCTTTAAGAAACTCCCTTTATATATTTTTTTTGATTAATAATGTTTACATCCCGAGGATGTAATCCTGTTTGGGACGAGTTGATAAACAAAGGTAAATAACGACATTTTTGAGAATAGAAAGAAATTTTGAGTAGGATAATGCCATCTCTGTTGATATGGGTGAGGCAAGTATGTATGAGAGACCCCACGGTAAGAATTGACACATTAGAACACATTATTTGTCACAAGAACGAAGTGCAGAATATTGAATTCCAACAGGGAGTGTGCGTTGACTCTGAGTACGCTGGGAATGTTGTGGTGGTTGACAGAGTGTGTGGGCAGTATTTGTGTGTTGAGGACAATGAGGTTGGTCACAAAGTTGGGAATTGTGGGTGGAGGAAGTTCGTGGACTGTTGGCAGAGGGCGCCTGCGGCGTCGCGTGGGAGGTGGGAAGCACTGGGGGGAAGGAAATCGATGCACACGGGTCTCCACCACGACAGCCACCGCCACCGCCACTCCCATTCCCACCCCTCTCTGCCATCCCACCGCTCGCTCCATCCGCTCCTCATCCCTCACCTTCAACTATGTTATCGCACTCATCTGACCCAGTGCGGCAGTCGCCTCGGCAACCGGCTTCATCACAGCTTCTGTCACTCCCACCATCCCTGCATCCATTCCCTCCACGCGTCCTCCCACCCCACCCCACCCCATCAATGAACTCCCACTCGCTTCCATTCCCAACGTTCCTTCCATTACGAGCCTTTTTCGCGTGAACGGTGGAAACTCTAAAATGATTGTTTTGACCTTTTGGACTCATTTTGTATACGTCACCAGCATTTATATAACACACTTTTTATTGTGTACCTAGTGGACTTAGTATTACTTTCCTGAAACTAAATATGAAAATCACTTGCTACCTATTTATTCTACTTGATATAGTTTAAAATCAATAGCTTTTCTTGGAGATATGTTTTATCCTTTCTAGTATGTATTTCAATAAAGTTACCACGTGATTAACGGGCTTTGAAATTGTGTAAATTAAAATTAATTATTACGATATTCAATATTATTTTTTATTCATCAATTTNTGTATAAGAGACAGCTATAAATCTTTTACTTCTCAATTTCCAACATATCAACAAATGTGTAAATGATAACATAGAAGTTGGTAATTATCATTTTCGAAAAACATACATATTTCACACTAGGTTACATTTTATTCCCGTATAAAAGACACATCAAAATGAAATGTAATGAAATATTTAGTTATACAATTTGCTTCATTACCGGTGAAAATTGCGTGCTATTTTTTGCACTTTAGAACACAGCATTAGATGAGCTTTATTCGCAGAACTAAAAGTTTATTTCAGATAAAATTGTCAAAATGGACTGTTATCTTCGTGTACATCTTAAAACTGAATATGATTGAACGTTATAGTTTTATACATTTGAGTTTTATTTTAAACTGAAGAGTTAGGTTTATTCTCTGACATTTCTTCTAGTGTCTGCTGCTGGGTGAGTCATGGGTTGCTATCATGTTTCTTTCATACAAGGGCAAAGAGAAAACAGATAACTTTACCTTCACAACATTCATTTCACTTGGCAATAGAAAAGTTAGGAGAGGTCAGCAATAAAAATTGTATTTCAGAAGTAAAAATGACATTTATGGGTTAATAAACACAAGACGATTAAAGATTTCACATGGACCAACTCGTAAAGATGCATTAATTTATGCTAGTCTCATCTTGAAATTGGAGGGGTTGCAACTTTATTTTTGTGGAAGCTGAGTTCACAAAAGACAGTAATCAAGCTCTACTGTCATCTGGTTTGGACATTGCATACTTCAATAAATGTTCAAAAAAAAAGTTTTTGTTTGTGCCGAAGTTTTTATATTTTGATACCAAAAAACGTTACACTTACTTTCGCGATGTTTACTGTTGAAAAAAAAGAAAAGAAAAAGAATTCAATAATAATTTTTTATTATAATAATATTTCACTTTTTAGAATGCAAAAATGATTAAAATTTTTCCTTTCGTATAATTACAATTATTTGTATTTTATTTTACTATTTTGTAATTCCAAACATTGAATTGATATTTTATATAATTTCTTACGAAATATTGAAGGAAATTTTATATATTACTTACAAATAGTGTTATATTATTGTTGGCATAGGATTTTCTGGTGCAGTTAATGGAAATAGACAATTAAGTGTAAGTCGTTTTATTTAGCTATGAATGAAATTCGTTGAGTCCTAAAACCTTACAAAAAAAAAAAGGAAATTATATTGTTTTTATGTAATTTCGCAATGTCTCGCGGAAAATTTCTGTTCCCAGAGAATCTGTAAAAGTAAATTTTGCCTAAAGCATTTTGTGAGTATACGAAGATTGAATTGTTTAAGTAGTATTTGAGCAAACCACTTCGGTAACAGAAATTGTTTTCATACTGTTCCTCACCAATTACAATGGAGAGCATTTTGTGAGGGCTTCACGTATTTTATTTTTACGGAAAGGTGGTAAGCTGAAAAGGTTCAACTGAGGGAAAATTGGGGGTACCCAACAAACTTACCCAACTATTATAAAGAAGTAAAACTACTTATGGTGACCATAATGGTTACCGTTCATATAATTTTCTACTGTTTTTCTGCTCAAAAGTCTGTTTTCAACGCTCAGGTTTTGGAATTAATTTTAAGGCACATACCATAACGGATTTACATATAATATTGCACACAAATAATAATCTTTAAGTAGTTTTTTATAAAGAAGAATGTGTCGTCTTCTTTGATTTATTAAATGAAACACACTTCATAAACTTTAGACAAATTGTTCATTGATATCTTACATTTAAAATCTTAGTACAACGTTGCGACCATGCACATGATTAAATAATTATAAACCATTTTTCTGAAGTTGACGAAATGTGTGATTAATTTAATTATTTGCAATTAGGTTCATTAACTTTTTAGTTTTTTTCTAATTTTTATTTGAGAAGATTTATGAGTTTGGTTTCATATACATGGAATTAAATATACGACAAATGTGGGTTGGACACACATCACTCGATGTAGGATAAACCAAATTCAATTCATTATTTGTTTGTGAATCACACAGAAACGAGAGTGATTGTACAGTATACATGTAGCATTTGGGTACAAGGGACATACAAAGTAGCTTCGGAAGTTTACAGATCTGATTCAGAACTGTAGACGATAGCAGAAAAGTCTTTCCCTGCGTATTCTGTTCTTGAGATTTGCACAGGTAAATGATGTCAGAAAACTCTCTTGAACCATATCATGTATCGACTACTTTTGAGATTACCTCATCAAAATCACAAGTAGTAATCAGATAGTTGAGTGGAAATACACAAATTGTATTCTACACTGCATTGTATTCTACACTACATTGAATGCTAATATGCAAGTGGTATACTACAAATTGTAAAACACTCCCATAATTTATGTTATGTAGTGCTTGGTGTAGTAATATTACGTTTATATTTGATACCTAGTAATTTGTAATGCTTATTTATTTCCAGATTTTAGTTAGATTTCTGACCATAATGAATGAATGGAAAGAGGATAACCATGTCTCGCTTTGAGGTGAGGTCTTCTAGTGCATCGATTATGTCATCGTATTTGTCGGCTTTTCCAATTGTCTGAATATTGTCGTAGAGAAAAAAAAACTGACCAATATTAAAAATATTTCAATGTGTTGAAAGAAATTCCAAAAACTATTTTGTCTCATATTTTCTTTCGTAAAACTTCTAAAGAACTCTTCTAAATTTTTGTGGTACATTTTATTGGAAGGGACTATGTAAGTTGCAAGCCAAGTTTCATTTTCCAAAGTCAACTGTTTCGGAGTTCAAAAGCCGTGTCGTAAGGCAGTCAACTCGGAAATGCAGTGAATGTAATGTGTGCGTGTATGAAGCACATTCTGGGCGAAACTGTATTTATGAAGCTTGAGATGTGAACTCAGTTACGGAATGGGTCGTAACAGTGAATGATGCCAATATCGATGTCCTTCCTCATATGCACAAATTGTCAAAATGAAGCATAACGTAAATACAACGATACAAAATTTAATATCAAATATCATCACGAAGATGTCTCTTTCATTATTAAAAATATCCGAAGAAGCAAAACGATTAAGCGAATGATCTTCAATCTGTCTCGGGGATCGTTGTCAATCAATCAGTTTTTCATGACAGAATATGCCGACCAATGATTTTACCAGAAGATCGAAAATTGGCGATTAAAGAAGACAATAAGATTAGAAGCTTCGGTTGAAAAATTATACTCTCGTGTATAAGAACTTTTTGTTTAATAAAAATTCATATTTTGTTAATTTTTTTAAAACAATTATTACATTATCAAGTCAATGAACTCAATATTACGCACAAAATAAGTGTCATGGTAAAACGTAATTAATCTATTATTTATGGTATCGGTGTGATATCACTGGAGTAATCAAAAATAAAACTAGTATTGTGAGTCTCGTCAGTCTTTTCTTTATTCACAGAATCGGTTTTCGACCGCAAAGTAGTCATCTTCAGTAACTTTCATGGGAGAAGGAAAAATTGTCCCTTTTACGTCTCCTTGCTAGATGATTACTACGCATTACAAAGTTGATTCTATGAATAAATTCAATATTGGCAAAACTAACAATGATTTTATTTTCAATTGATATTAATATTTATTATTTCGTGAAAACATTTTTTAACCTGATGAAATTAAGGGAATTTGTTTCAATGCCATTACTGGAGATGAACACAAAACACACATGATACGCCCGTAATTTTTGGTCATTTCTTAGCAGTTGTGAAGTAATATCTGTTCGTATCAAACAAAACAAAATTAAACACTTCAGAAATAATAATTTATATTGTATTATGTACACAACTAATGTTACTTTACATAATACACGAGTACCCAGGACTCTGAAGCTCTTTCAATACAAAATATAGTATTCCTTAGAAAATTGAATTTAAACTTCACCGTTCATAAAGTTGTAATAAATGCCATAATAAATATACTACATCAAATTCTTTGT
Source organism: Laupala kohalensis (assembly GCA_002313205.1). Taxonomy (NCBI): domain Eukaryota; kingdom Metazoa; phylum Arthropoda; class Insecta; order Orthoptera; family Trigonidiidae; genus Laupala; species Laupala kohalensis. The sequence goes on along the minus strand of NNCF01126725.1, from coordinate 279,930 downwards.
AGCGTATAAAGGTCACGTTAGAAAACTATACTCGAGGCTTTAAAATATTATAAATTAAAAAAAGTTAAAATATATCGCCCATTAAACAAGATGTGAACTTGATTAGCAATATAGAATCACAGTTTGCTAAACGTAAATTTTATGTTAAAAACAAGCCAGTGAAGCTTAAATGAATATCAAGCGACACTTTGATAGCTCTAATAAATAATGAGTACGTTCCGTTTGAAGCTTATCCTGTACTCTCATCACATGTACTTTGTCATGAACTGAGATCAATAACACCACTTATCAGGCAAAAAAGATATAAGGTAAAATATAAGGTAAAATTTAAATAAACCTAGAAACATTCTACTTATATTTCCAAACAAATTCTTCTGTCCAGACTGAATTAATAAAATTTTTCTGGAATATTTTTGGTTATTAAAAATTCATTGGACTAGAAGAATATCCATAAATTATTAAGAATTGACTCCAATTGGTTCCAGACAATATAGGTAGTGAAGAAGGAAACATTTAGGGATCTCAATAAATGTTTTTATCTGTCGATTCTATCCAATGAAATGCGTTCAAGTGAATAACTGAGAGAGTCTTTGAACAAATTACCGAGGTGCATGAATAGTATAGTTTTATTCATATTAAAACATCTCATTGTTCATAAATCATCTTCTTTGTTGTTTCATAACAACTGCGTCCGGACTTCATCAAATGTACTACGTGCGCAAAACTGAGAAGAAACCTGTCGGCTGGAAATGAGTAAGAATATTTACATCTCAAATTATATATGAGAATTGCATTTCAAATTTTTTATAGTCAAGAATTATAATATATCTATATTACGATGTTTAGCATCTACTGAATGCAATGAATTAAAATTAGAAATATTTTCTGTTTTTGAGCTATAATTGTAGATTCAAAATAACTTTTGTCCTTATTATGATTGAAGAAGATACACATTCCTTAACGATGGTGAACCATATTTTATTCATGAATGAGAAACCGAAGTATTTGGTCACCGGTCTAAAATTTGGGTCACCGATCGTAAGTCGGTTCAAAGTTATATACGTAAATATTTCAGCAATATGATTCGACATTGTTACCAGCGTCCACAATGCTCACTGAAAAATTTTTCCTTTCCCGAGTTTAAAAAGATCAATTAAAGTTTTATCGGTTTTGTTTTGAATTTATGATGTAGTAGACACAGTAATTAGAATGTTTCATAAAATTTGAAGTCTATTTTGCTTCAGTCGTACGGACGTCATTATCTCCCAATATTGATGGTAAGGGTTAGACATGCATAAACGGTATGTAAAGTTCGAAGATCCACCATTAGCCACAGGGAGACTGGATCACCAGATTATTTGCCTCTCCTAGGCTGATCCAAAGGCAACGATAGGTGCCACTGAATAGGTATTACTGCTTACTCTGTCGCATCCTGTGACAGTGTCATCGGTTACATGAGGTAGGGTTCGCTGCTCGTCGATCGTTAAAATAACTACTACCCCTCACATCGCGGCAACATCGTCACTGTGAACCAGGGACATAGGAACCATAGAGACTGGCAGGGGGTCAACTTCAGCCCTAAATTCCGTATCTGACTTGCTGGAGACGACCTCCAGAGTCATGTTTCGAAACAACGGGGAGAGCGCCACGACGTATGCAATCCTCGACACGTGCTCTGACAACTCTTATGTGGGGCGCAACACCGTAGAGTTCCCTATCAACTATTGTGTTCCTCACGGGTCCTCACAATCGCACGGTACGCTTAAAAGGTCCTTTAAATGATGGCGCTAGCATTCATGAACGCCCACATTAAATTATTTCCACACAAGGATATCCGAGAAATGACAACATTCAGAAAACGAGGAAATATTGCAATTTTAGCAAATAATCCGAACATTCAAGTGGAACTTCTCTGGACCAACTAAGCCTTCAATGAATAGGAATCTTTTTGATACGGAGAAGAACCCAAAAAGAATTCCTAAACTATAGACACAAAAACTAATTTCATTATCATAATGAAGTAATAATAATAATAATAATAAACTGATTTATTTTGTGGTTAAACTGAAGTCATCAGGTCTACTCTTCCGTCTTACCATCGTCAATAAATACATAATAATCATACATACATAACTAACAATATACACATAAATAACAATACGTACATAAATAGAAACATACATAAATATATGCATTCATAAACATATACACAAATTATTCACCAAAAATGGGAGGAATATATGATTACTCTACTCTGGGGTATCAATTGAGGAAAACCCAGAAAAACTTCAATTAGGATGACAATTGAAAGCAGAACAAATATAAGATAATATACTTCAACGTGTGATAAATTAAATATAATGAAAAATACATTTTTTATGTGATAATATTACTACTCATAGCGAATAATATTACATTGAGTTTTAAATTATAAGATTAAAACTACAAATTTATGACTTTAAATTTTCATATTTTTCGTAATAGCATAATCATAAACTATCAAATACCATTTTCAGAAAATATCTTAAACTATCAAATGCCATTTTCGTAAAGTTTCATAATAATGTCAAACATACTTAAATTTATTGTAGTACAATAGTAATTATAACAAAATTAACTTTTATATTCATATTAAATTTAATATTGAGTCTAACCATTTAAATTATATTACATAATAAATTTTTAATAGTTTTACTCCATATCATGGTAAATATTAAGATGGAATTATTATGAATACAAAATTTGAAATAATATCTACTACATAACAAAGAAAAATCAATACTTTATATAATTAGAAATGACAATAAATTACATCTATTTTATCGAATTTCGTTCTTTATCTTTGCCTGGACAAGCCAGCTACTTTTGGAGAGATTCCGAGAGACATACGTTAAGAACCTGATTCTTAAAAGAGAGTATTGCAGAACTGCTCCTGATAGTGATATGGAGAAAATTCCATATCCTAGCTACTGCTTCAGTAAAAGAGTTATTGTAAAAACCTTGCTTATGTTTGGGTTTTGAAAGATGTTTTGACTCTTAAAGGTGTGAAGAGTTTAAAAATTTAAAACGCTCAAATAAATACGAAGGACTATTCGTGCAAAGTAGTTGGTAAAGAAGTACAAGACTGTATTATTTTCCGTCTATGGTAAAATCTTATTTGAGTGAAAAGCTCGAAATGTGGTCAAATTTTCTTAAGCAGCTAATGTATCGGATACAAGAATTCTGGTGTATAAAGAAATGAGGGTATAATCATTTCTTTGGTTGAAGTTGGAAGAAGTTTATGAATACGTTTAAGGGTACGAAGAGAAGCGTGTATTTTCTTACTCACATTAGGTACATGTTTATTCCTTTGAGTGAAGAAGTGAAAGTGACACCGAGATTACTTATGTGAGAACACCAAGACACTTGTTCATCTCGGACTTTTATTGAAGTGAGATTGCATTTATTTATTTGTTTTAGGGTATGAGCAGATCCTATGATTAGACTTTGTGGCATTGATCGATTTAAACTTAGTGAATTTGACCAATCTATTAGAAAATGTATTAACAAATGTTAGTCTTAATTACAAGGTTTTCCTCACATTACCCGGTACATAAATCAGTAGGTCATCCGCATACACGTGATGCGAGCCGGAAGAAAGTAAGTTAGAAATATCATTTACGTAAATTATAAAGAAGAGTGGCCAAGTATAAAACCTTTGGAGAACTCCACGGAAAATGGATTTTGAATTGGAAATATTACTTCCAATGTTTACAACCTGTTTCCTTTCAGATAAATAGCTAGAAATCCAAGTAAGTGCAGGTTCAGAAAGATAAATATTTTTAGATTTAGCTATCAGAATATCGTGATCAACCGAGTTAAAGGCTTTGCTGAAGTCCAATAACGTTAGAATTGTTACGTTTCTGTCATATAATGCTTGTGTCTTCATTTACTTTGAGAAGTGCAGTATGAGTGCCAGTGCACTGGCGGAAACCTGTCTGAAAATTGTTGAGAAGTGTTTTTCTGATAAAAATTTAGAGATTTGCTAATTGACTGTTTTCTCGAGTACTTTAGACCGAGCCGACAGAATACTTATCGGTCGAAAATCACTAAGGGAAGAAGCATTTTCAGATTTGGGAAGAGGTTGGACGCGTGCTAGTTTCTAAGATTGCGGGAACGTTAGGGTAGGCAGTCAGTAATTCATTACGTGTAATAGTGGGAAGAGCTGCTTCTAATACAAGTTTAAGCTGTCGAGCATTTATATCATTTGCGCCATAGGCATTCGATTTAAGGTTGCGAATAATTTAGAAAATTTCAACAGAATCTACATTTTTGAAGTTAAATTTATCACCTATAAATGTTTTCACAAAGTTTTTAAGTTTTTATCCTTGAGTTCAGGAGTAATTGGTTATGCAATGTCAATAAAGTAATTGTTTAAATCATCTGGGAAGACAAAAATTTCTTTGGAACACTCAGTCCTGTCGACTCCTAAATTTCTTAAACTACGCCAAATTTCTTTGGAATCAGCGGTGGAACGGAGGAACCTATGGTAATACCTAATTTTTGTATTTCTAATAGCTTGATTTGCGTTATTGCGTAGTTTCTTGTATGCCACTTCATAAAAAACAGTTTTACATTTTTGAATCATCTATAATCCGTTCCTTCATAAGAGCGCGAATTTAATCACTTAGCCAGTACAAAGTATGAAATACATGCAAGTGAACATTTTAATTTTTAATATTAACGAATTAATTTAAGCATCATTTTTCATAGAGATAGTAGTTTTGTTTGAACTTTTCTTTCACCTTCAAATTCGGATTTATTCTAGACCGTGATAAAAAGTAATTTCATTATTATTTATCTTGCTTAAAAATTATGTAATTCTCAATGCATTCATAGTTATTCATATTTACTTAACGTTTTGCTTAGCATGGTTTTATTTTATCAAGCTCAATGATCCTGCCTGAGATAGACGCGGATTAGCCTCTTCGATAAACTATGTCATTAGTAAAGAAAGCAAACTAACTATCCTTTCTTTTCAAATAGCTTATCTAGAAAAAAAGTCGAATCTGTCATCTAAGATATAATTAACGAGCGATATCAAAGGGTGCTTAGGGAAAGATATGCGCATGCATAATCAATTTCCATTTTTGTGTTTTTATTTCTCGTTGAGAGATTCAGATTTGGAGTGACAAGGTTTATTTCCAAGGTATTTAAAAAGTAAAGAACAAATTATTCTGTGAGGTTTTTGCGACATTATTATTACATAGTAAAATGTCAGTAATAATTCTCTACAAAAAATAGAGAATCGTCAAGAAAGGTCATGATTCTCCAGAAAAATTCAGAGAATCATCAAAATTTTTAGTGAATCATGACCTTTCTCTCAGTACTAACAAATTTGTTAAATTTACAAATGCATGAAATTATTTAATATAATAATATTTTATTATTTCCTACCTCAAAGCACTCTTGTAAATTTAATTCATTGAATTGAACTGTAAACAAAGTCAAAAAATTAAAGTCAACCAAGTTGAATACATTTATATAAATTTTCTAAGTTGTGAAGCCCTTTTTGAAGCATTCTGTGTATATTGCAAACGGAAAAATATTTTTGTGCTAATTATGAGCTCTTTGTGTGCGCTAAAAAATAATTCTGTACCCTCCCAGAAAACACAAAAAGAATGGATGACAAGAGTGAGGGTGCCAGCGGAACATTCACTTAACACCCCCACCTACACTAAAGTCAGACATATGACGATAACAACTACACTATAATTTTGTGCTCATTGTGTGCGCTATATTATAATTTCCTGCTCGTTTTGAAAAATAATCGATTACAAAAATGGATGTGCTAGCGGAACGTTCACTTAGCACCCCCACCTATTAAAAAATAAGAAACTTCTACGCTATAATATTGTGCTAATTATGTGTTCATTGTGTGCGCTATAAAATAACTCTTATCTTCGGAAAGCTGTAAAAATTGGGTCGGCACATTTGCACCCGGGCACAGTTTAACTTACACCCGATTGAACGCATCTACCGGTGGCGCGGAGGGTCATGCTGAGGTGATGCAGGTGGTAGTCCGCAGGGTTGGATAAAGAATACTGGAACGCTTACAAACCTTCGTCGCCGTCTTAGCGTGACTTAATACTATGAAATATATGTATGAACACTAGACACTACAACCCTAAATTTATATACCCTTCACGGTAGTAAAAGTTAACCTATGAACACAATTGTGACGGTATGTTGCTAATTATACGATAAGAATGTATTTTAAAATACTTCGATTTTTCTTTAGTTAGATACCCATATTATTCCTAGATTCAAAAGAAATTGTGAATCTGATATTAATTATTCTAATTTTTAATTTTTATCTGGGTTTGGATATTTCAAATACCATTTTGTATTATAAAATTGTGCCAAAAAGAAGCAACCTAGAATATATTTTCCATCAGCACTTGAAAATTCAAATATCATAACAATGCATGCCTATTAGAAATTTCTAAATATTTGTTGTTGGTTATTATCTATATTCTGGTATACAAGATCAACCCGTCAAGAAGTTCATGGCTCTATTAGTTATTCTCTGAGTTAATGAATGAGAAAGTCAATCGATCAGTTACAAAGACGTGTTATGTATAGAAATTATAAAAATCTAAATTCAAAAGAAACCTCAAACTCTTTGTCTTTTAAATTATTTTCACAATTAAAACGAATTATGTCTTTTCAGAATAAAAACAAAATGACGTAATCCGATTCTTCCCTTTGATAGTGAAACCAAAATTAATTTCTTCAAATGTTAGAGATACTTATAAAACAATATGATTTGTTTGTGGAAATGGGTGTTAGTATGTTTTATTTTTCTATGCTATTGTCTCTATAATTGACAGCTTATTTCCTAGAAAGCTGGACACAACAGGATGTTAAGGGACCGAAAATTTCCAAAACCGTTGCTGTGTTTAAGAAAATAGCAATCAACCACGTGACAAAGTGTATATATTCTATACAGAATAAGTAAATAACATAAGTGAAATTGTGTTATCTTTATATTATGTTTCTCACCGCTTTAACAAAATAAATTCTTCAAACCCATTCCCTTTTTAATTGCTTTTACTTCTGGTTTTGTTGAACCAAAATGACGGTGTGGAGGGTTGAAATAATATTAAATAATATTCAGGTAATTTGAACTTAGTACTATGTATTTTTCGCTTTTTACAATACTGTTAAGATGTGCGACCGAATTATGAAATATTTACAAACTTCTATATACAATATATGGGGAAAACACCTTAGTGTCTTTTCTAATTGTCTTGCAGTTCAGAGAACAGTCATCCATTAATAACCACGAGTTGTACAGCCTTCGACCTATTACCCTATAATGACCGATGGTTGCTTCAGTCAAGTGACGCAATGTTCTGGGATTTTGGAAATCCACAATACCAATAAGATGGAAGGATTTTTAGATATCTCCTGCAGTTTTAGATACACAACAATTTCTTCTAATTTGATTTTTTATGTCCGTAGGTCGATATTTAATGTAAATGAAGGCATCTAAAACAAAAGGTCTCTATAAAATGATATTTGCACGTGAACACTTAAAACTTCGCCGGTTCTTTTAAAATCGCGTCACCTGTCACAATGTTTTTTGAGGAAATAGTTTTTCCGCATTTTTTTCACAGGGTCTTGTTTTTAGTGATTATCTGGACAAGACAGAAGCCCAATTCATTTTTGTTTCCACATAAAAGTGAATAAGGAATTTCAATATGCACCATGTTACTTTCAACCAAATAGCATCTATTTGGGTATTCAGAAACTGTTTTCAAGCATGGCATATCTCAGCTACAACATCCTCAACATTGCTGGTACTTACAATGTCCATACAGTTGGCTGAATGCTCAGTGCACACGGTGGATCTTTGGCGATATAGCAATTTCTCACGGATACCGTACGCATGAGCCGTGACATTTTTCTTTGCAAGACTACTTATGAGAGACAAAAATTCGGTGCTAGTGTCCAGCAAAGCAGTAGAGAAGGAAGTTTCCCTTTCAGCTAACTATAACAGTTGAAGTATGCTATCAAAGGCGCAGGTATTTAGAACCGTGCAACATTTTCCATCTATATCAACTGCTTTTAGTCTCAAAATGTTTCCATTTGAAAGTAATGGATTTTTTGAGCTCTTTATGCATATTGAAATTTTCTGGGTCTAATCTTGAATTTATATATTTTTCAGAGATCGCCTTAGTTTCACCCAGTCCTTTCCTCTATATTATTATTTAGCGTACAAAATGAGCAGAAAATTATAGCGTAGGACTTTTAACCATAAGTCTTATTTCTTCATAGGTGGGGGTGCTAGGTGACCGCCAGCACCCCTCACTTTTGTTTTCAATTTTTTTCTGGTTTCCGAATTAGCATAAAATTATTCATTAGCGAACAAAATTAGCACATAATTAGCACAAAATTATAGAATAGTTTATTTCATTTTATAACAAAGTGGGGATGCCAACTACACAGACTTCTCAAATTGTGCTATCAATTGCTGATTGTAATTAATTTGAAAGTAAGTAAAATATTTTAGAACTGTTTTTTTTACTTAGTCATTTATCATTCAATTAGAGCGCTCGAAATTATATAACCAAAATAAATTATCAAACTAGGAATATAAATTAAATTAGTGGATTGATTTATATAATATATAACTTAGGTTTGAATGCGGTGTGAAATAGTTTCCAAGTTATTTTGTACCATTTAGGCACGACTCTCATGAAAATACAACCGTGTTTTTTAAGAAAATATTATTTATTTAATTTTATTTATTTTTTATCGTTTATGATAATAAGGTCTCAATGTTCGAGTATGAAACATTATAATACATCCTCCTTGATTCATTTCCATCCGTAATTCAATCATTTTATTATTCTCTTGTATTATGCGGAATAAACGAAGTGAATTTAAAAGAAAGTGTGTGTTTCACGAATTTGACGGAAATAAATTACACTCTATTTCATAAAATAGACTTCTTCGCTAACATGAAATGAGGTATTCGTAACGAAGCTAGCTGAAATGTTGAAAAAAGGACTTAATCCTTCTAAAACTAGCTGCAATAAAAAATCTAAGGGCAGTTTTCAATAGTCGTATCAAGCGTGGAAAAATAGAAAATATATATTTTTTAAATACAGCTCTGACTTGCAGTTCTGAGGATAAGAACATTTTTCTAACACGAATTCTCCTTCGAGAACACTGTCCTAAGGACTTCGCCCCTAAGACGTAGGCAAACACTTCTCCTTTCAGTCAGTCATGTTATGCGTATTGCTCAGCGCCCCTACTCGGTTCCTCTGTTCTTAGGATTATGTACGCCGGAACGGAGATGTAACCACCTCCCTTCTTCATCATCAGATCATCTCAAGGATACCATAATGTTGCATTGTCATCGGGTTTATAAGTGTACCATATTTCAGCTTGATCGGTTAATCGGAAATGAGTTAAAATTCGATTACAAATTTTGATTGCTGGACAGCAGTCAAAGTAAATAAAATTGTTGAAATAGGAGTGCAAATCAAACTTTCATCGCAAATTTAAGACGATGAATGTAGATGACCTCATCAATCTAGAAGGGATTTATTAAAACACTCAAATATCTAGTTTTTCATGACTTCCTTTTTTTCAAAATTTGTACTGTGTGACTATGCTATTATAACAAATGCCTTCTTTTATATTTCGTACGCATAAAGTTGTGTAATTTAAATCGACAATGTTTCGCCAAATATCCTGTGCGCATGGTTTAGTAACATGATATGCGTCATTCAGTCCAGTATAATTACGCCTGGAATTGTAGTATTAACATTACAATCAATATATCCGCGTGAAATGTCAAACAAATATAATTATATCCATAGAATATCCTTTGAGAGTTCTTTACGTACGTTTGCAACTCGTAAAACATCATTTTGTAATAATTTATTAATAATGTTTCTACGAGTAATATAAAGAATTTATTAATGGTTTGTGTTCATGCTCATCGTATAATTATTTCAAAGGATGATTATTTAGTACTAATACAAATGTTATTGTTATTAGTACAACAATGTTTTATTACTTATGAATTCTGGATATAGAAGAAGTTAACAACTATTCTGTCTCACATGCCATGACAGGGTCAGTTGGAAATAAGTACACCTCAGTTTAGAGGGTTCTACTCATAAGAAATGTATATACATTTTATAATTATTCGAAAATATACCCTGCACAAAAGAAAAAAAAAGATTTTAAATGTTTAACTTGATAATATTTAAGTCACAAACAATGGAATGTTAACATTATTTAATAATCAGTGTAAATATTGGTCTTGTAATGACCCGAAATATTATTCCTTTTTTCTTAAAAAAAAGAAGAAAAAATGAACTTTTCCAAATTTCCTGTCTACGTATTAAAGGTCAATATTTTGGAGATTTAATTTATGTAGTACGGGTTACATGAAAGGTCATGAAAGTTAACCTAACATGAAATTATGCAAAAAGTTATTTGAGTCATGACGGTGTATACATACCATTCCATATAAGAATATTCTCAGAAATTCTTCATTCTCAATACGCTCCAATTGTTTCATGTGGATACCTTGAATGCTGTCTCTGCACTAATGGGGTTGACCTGTATCAAAGCCACTTGAGGAAGGGGACATTGTGGCCGTGCCCGAGTAATTAAGATAACTCGCAGTGCATTCTGGAGGATTCCATTTGCTCCCGCTGGATTGGTTCAGCGCACGCGACGCTCCATTGACGTCATGCACTCTGGAATCATAAGAAAGTCGTGTAGCAGTCGAGAGGTTTAGAAAACCGATAATAAAGAAATCAAAGATATTGAGGAATCAAGAAAGTTCAAGATTTTCGTCATGTTGGTAAGACGAATATAAAATCGAAACTATAATTTCCGATAATACGTTGAATTTTTCATAATGGTTTTCATAGTTTAAGTATTACCTATATTCTTTATTAATTTTCTGTTGCACCCCACCACGAATAGACCCATTTCAATGCAGATTATCGGAGAAATATTGCAATAAAATCAGTGAACTTTAAATATAAATAAAATGCGAGTTTTCTTCATTCTATATTTTTAAAATGTTAACTGCCAATCGTAGAACTTGAATTTTTCAAATTGATTGAAAATTTGTATACTGATAATTTATGTCATATCAAATATATTCAATTTTGTGGGTCATTTACATACAGACGCTTAATAATTCAATAAATGAATGTAATTATACTTATTTTGTCAAACCTGACTAGCAAAACCACTTTACATGTCAACGCAGTTATCATTTCAATTCAGGAGCATATAAAATATCTATATAAAAACTTCGTAACTTTAATTTTTAACAGAAATGAAAAGAGCTCAAGATGCATATTTAAGTTTACTGCACAAATATCGGTGAACGAGCTTTTCTCCAGATTTCTTTCTGAGCATTTTCTTTCTTGACAGCTTTGTGGAATGATGAAAATTATACTCCAGGCACGAACCGTAAAAAAGATAGAACAGACAAATGATGCGCCGAGACAAATTTCCCAACTTTACAGCCTTCGCATGGCTGTCACTCAGCTTAAAACATAAGAGCAGCGGCTTTCCAAAACGCCGGCTGATAGAAAATGCACCGTTGTCTAATATGGCCACACTCACATTGTGCTCGTTCTCTTGCGTTGTGAATTCTGCGTTGCCATTTACAAACTCTCGTAATAAGATGTATGAACCCGACTCAACAACAAATCGCTGTCCCATTTTAATAAACTAGAGTGATATCTTGAAAAAGATTGTAATTTTGAGATATCTATTAGGCATAGTTTCTACTAATTCAACTAGAAATATGTACGAAGTATTACTAGAGACAACTATAAAAAATTAAAGCCGCAAAATATTATCACTAGAGCCCGTATTTTATCTAATATCAAAGCAATTAATATGTTTATTACATATGTAGAATGTAGATATGTAGATTAATTTGAAGGATTATTGAGGAGTATTTTGCAAATCGTTTAAATACTTTGTATGAGGTTTGGTTTATAATAATTTTTTTGTAGAAAATGACCCGAGTCATTAGGAGGGCCTCTTTATGACCTCACACCTTGGATACTAATTTTAATTACATATTGAAACATTATTTGTACCATGATAAAATTGTCCGGATCTCAATTTTTCCAAATGTAATAGTTTATACTGAAAATTGAAAGAGAAATTACATGCCTACCCTTTCCAAGATTAAAATTTTGATTTTAGCAGTAGAAAGTGGACCCCAACGACAAGTAAAAAAACTTAAAAATTTGTTTAAAAACGAATTATACTTTACAAGATACAGCAAATCATATACATTCATGAAGAATGGTAGTGCAATACGAAGCACACCACAGCTACATCAGCCAGAGTAGTATTTCCCTCTCCCAAGAAAAAAGTTCTAAGAGCTAATGATGGGATGAAGAGTGAAAAGTTGTTGAAGAGAAGAGACAAAGTGCAGTTTTATCCAAAAAGAGAACTAGAGCAAGTTTCGACTTATATGGAGAATTAAGACAAGAGAAGCCAGTAGAACATGACGCAGAGAAAAAGAAGTGTCTGAATGAAAAGAGATAGTGCATATCGAAGACTCCACGGAAAAATGAATTCAGAAGATGCTTTAAAAGAATTGAACATACTATTATTTCTCCAAACATTTATTCGAAAAGCACTGAGAGTGCTCTATAGAGGAATGCGTATACAATGCTTGGACAGAAGTTGACGTGAGGAGTAATCATGTTTTTGGAATATCTTGCGTGGAACTTACTTCGTATTGTTGAAGCAGCTCAAATATTATGACTCTTCTCTCCCTCTTCTGCGTACTCTGACCATGTCAAGTGTTTACACAGGTTGTCCAATACTTGCTGAATCTACACAGGTTGTGTTTGTTGCGTTTCCAGTGTGATATTCCGACATACTCTCGGTCTAATCAACAGAGGCACGACACAGTCAAAGGGGCCAATAGAAAAAGTAAATTTTGAAAACAAGGTAGTATTCAAATTTTGCATAAATGTGTTTGAGGGATCACCAGGAATGTGGTTCATAAAATAATGTTACAAAATACGATTAAGATGTGGTGAAGGTCGAAATGTAAAGTTTAACACTAAAAAAAAAGAGAGAAATATCCACCTTTGCGTAAGGGATCGTGATTGATGGGAAAGTCTCTTCATTGCTTCCGGAGAGTAAATTAGTTTATTGTCCACTATCCAAACTTCGTGTATATTCAACCATTGATGGGTGGAGCTGGTAAAATGTCTTAGAATTTATTTGAATAATCAAAGTACCATTAGGGTAGTTGACTATCGAAACATCTAATGAAAATTTGGAACCCGTATCATGACATCAGCTTTGCCAATGTGTCACGATGATTAAGCGATCAGGAAATATAGAGTTGACACATGAATTTCATTACTTATTATATTCAATTTTATTAGTGTTTTACATTATCTTAAAATATGAATTATAAAATAAAATACTATCTAAAATTCTATTTTACAAAATTAAAAAAATAATATTTAAGAAAACATTATATTCCAATGTCGGCTGTGTTCTACCGACCCTGTAATTTTTAGTGACTTGTAAATAGTGTTATTAATGAATGCGGTTACCTTAAGATTCACAGTCTATCTAATAAAATTAGAAATCTACATGCTCAGAAAGTTTTGTTGTTTACTTGCATTCCAAAATTACTAATATTACTAATGGACAGTCATGGTTTTAATTTCTTGTATATTTAATTGAGATAGATCGATGAAATTAATATTTCACACCAAAATATATGAAATAAATATAATTACGAATATATGGTAATACAATTCTATATTGTTCAGTTTCTTATAAATCTTGTTTTTATATTAATTCAGAAACATGAGTGATTCAGTCATTAATTTACTCTTTCATGTGTGAGTCAGCTCATAATGAAAATAATATTGAAGGTTTTAAAGTTTAACTAAGAACATTTACCTAAAACGACTCTTAGTTTTTGATGGTGAAAATCCTTTCAATTAAGGTTTACGTCAGTGTGAATATAGTAAAACTAAATTATTTGAATTTTACTTTATTAACCTGTACGTGTTTCTGAAATGGAGAGCAAGAAAATCTTAGTTAAAAACATGTTTAGCTTACCATTGAAATGTACATTTCGATGTTTTAAAAGGACAATTTGTAATTTGAAAGTGGTTTGAAGTTTAACACTTAGTATTTTATTAGAATATTATAGTCTTATTGAATAAGATAAATAATATTAGTCTCATGTGAGTTTCTGATAATTATATCCTGGGAAGACAATGTTGAAACTTATTTAAACAGAAATAAGTACAATATTATGAATCGATGTGGTAGCACCTCCGTCCCATTGACTTGCAACCTTAATCAAGTCTATGCTCCTCCCCCTCCCCCGTCATTTTTGGGCATTAGAATTTCACCATTTCTGTAACCTAAATAAAGATGTATTTTCTCTAACCTTTATTTCTCTAACCTAAAACATTTTTGGAATTGTGAATTATTACAAGTTATATTTGATATGGTTCTCTTGACTCTCGAAGTAAAATTATATTCATTGTCTATGTTTAAATAATACAGGAATCCTTAAAACTCACACATTTTTGTGCTGGTAGTTATGAGAAAACGTAGCGTACAATTTTCACTATTTAACAGAACACATGCCAAAATCAAATGGCATTGAAATAAAAACAATCTCTGTCCTCTCACGCGTGGCCCAGGGCTCTTGCTGTATTCAATTTAAAATTTGTTTCTCAAATATATTTTCTTTTAACTCCGCATAAAATGAACTCTCATGTAAATATAAAAATAAAAAAGCATATTCCAAAAACCAGTGGCGGAACGGTGTTCCGGCACCATGACACCACTGGCATATTGAATGGACAAATACGAAGTACAAGAACATCGTTTGTTGCCAAAAAGGCAGTTAAAACTTAATCACGTGGAGGACAATAATTGACTTTCCTCTCCGGAATCAAACAAAGGACCATCCCATCAATTCGAGTCAATTAAACTACTAATAAAAGTTGTGTTGTTTGTAATGTACAATACGTTACGGAATAAAGTAATTCGTAATGTATGGATTTCTTTATGAAAGTTAAATAATGCAATTTGTGTATTCTAAATTTAAAATTTACTCACGAGTAATATTTTGGACATTTTTACTCACAAAGTCAAGAAACCAGCTTACACGTTACATTTATGAACCATTTCATTTATTTTATTGTCTGGAATATTCCTGAATTTCATTCACAGGTCCTCTCTCGAGAATAAAAATGAGCCCGCAATGTTACGCATTGGAGAGCCGAAATAGCGTCGATTTACCGAAATTACACTGGAGTGAGCGCAAGTAGTACATTTTTTCTCTTCCGAGTGCGTATTTCATGTTGTGGAAACAAAACAAGATAATTAAAATCATACACACTATGAGTGGTAAAGCACGCGTCCTGGGGAGACATCTGATAGCAATGAATATTTGGCTCGGTTGGTAAAGTTTAGAAGCTGTTTCAGGGATATTGCTACCATAATAATAATAATAATAATAATAATAATAATAATAATAATAATAATAATAAAACCTTCTCTCGTCTCACGAGATCGTGCTCATAAAAAAAGGAGACAGAATATGAGTTGGGTATGGGAACACCTGCACCCATCGGTCGATTCAACACCGTTACATAACACTGAGAATATTTTCCACTGCGCAGGATCTTTTGGTAATGAACAACCCTCCCTGGAAAGAGAGGAAATCGTACCCATCAACGATAATGATGACGATGATGATAAACATATACAGTTAAAGATACAGAAAGAATTTCACAGGGCCAACATTGAATTTTTAGATATTGATCCTAACGAACGCCCTCATATTCCCAAACCTAAGTATTGCAAGAATTTTTGGAAGATAATACATCATATAAACCAGTTACTAACAACCAACTTAGAGAAATGCCATGGGATAACTGATAAATATCACTTAGTGTACTGCAGCGCAATCACAACAATGTGCATTACAGGAACTGGGATTCCGATGCGAAAGAATGAAGACAGAAAAACTAGTAGTGAGAAACCACCTCCTCCATGGAAGAGAAGACTAGATAAACGCATTTCTGATCTCCGAAGAAGTCTTGGACAGCTAACTCAGTACCGCAGAGGAGTTCGCACTAAGACGTTGTGTAAAAAAGTTGCTCAAATAATCAAACCGCATCTGCTGGAAAAGCTGACACCTACAAAGCTGCTAGAAATAATAGATTCCCATACACAACGTTTGAAAGTCTATTCAGCAAGACTCCGACGGTACACCACTTCTTTGAAACGAAAAGAACAAAACAAAGCTTTTCTCAACGAAAAAGGCATTTATCAGAAGACCCGTGGAAAGCAGGTTGTACCAGGTGAAGACCTTCCACGTTTAGAGCAGATTGTAGGATTCTCGAGCGATATATGGGAGAAACCCATGGTACATAACTCCGATTCTCCTGTTCTGTTGGAAGAAAGAGAGAGAGTACGGGAAATAAAGGAGATGTCAAAAACAATCATCACTCCAGAAGATGTAAAACGAGCCTTCAAGAAGACTGCAAACTGGAAAGCTCCAGGCCCTGATCGCCTCCAAAACTTTTGGTTTAAGCACCTACCTGCGATTTATTATAAGATGGCACAATATTACAATGAAATTTTGCAGAACCCTGAGATTGCTCCTGACTTCCTCACAAAAGGTAAAACTTACCTTCTCCCTAAGGGTGAAGAAACCAAAAATCCCAGCCAATACAGACCTATAACCTGCCTCCCCACCCTTTATAAATACCTGACAGCTATCATCACTGAGAAGATACAGTTTCATCTCTCTAATAACAATGTCATGAGTGAAGAGCAAAAAGGGTGCTGTCAAAATACTAAGGGATGTAAAGACCAGGTTACCATTGACTCGGTTATTGTAAGCCAAGCAACAAAAGGAACCTGAGCATGACATACATTGATTATAAGAAAGCTTTTGATTCCATCCCACATTCATATCTAGTTGAATCTCTAAACACTTACAAAGTAGATCTCACAGTAATCGATTTTCTTAAAAAAATTGTGACTAAATGGTCAACGGTTTTGAAATTCAGAACCCCTGAAACTACCTTGGAATCCAGGACCATCAGTATTCGGCGAGGCATCTTCCAGGGAGACCCACTTAGTGCACTATGGTTCTGTATCGCACTCAACACGTTGAGTGGAGCTCTAAATAACACGCAATATGGTTTCAAGATCATTACCCCGGATAAACAGAAATATGTCATTAGTCATTTGATATATATGGATAACCTCAAGTAATATGCCAGTTCTCCCAAACAAAACCACCAGTTACTGGAGATCACCACTCACTTTAGTAGAGACATTTGTATGTCCTTTGGACTGGACAAATGTAAATCTATTCACATAGTGAAAGGAAGTATCACTAAAACATCAGGGTTTGGTACAGGTGATGGTTTAATAGAAGACCTGGCTTGTGGAGACTGGTACAAATACCTTGGATTCATGCAGTTAAAAGAAATAACCCATGGGAAAATCAAAACAAAATTAAAAGCTGACGTCTGCTCTAGGATAAAATCAATTCTCAAGACCCACTTGTACAGCCGCAACAAAGTGAAGGCATTAAAAACCTATGCAATTCCTTTACTTACATACTCCTTTGGAATTGTGAAGTGGTCAATGACTGATCTACAAGATCTTGAAAGAGAGATCAGGGTAAAACTCTGTGAGTATAGGATGTGACATCCAAAAGCTGCCATTGAGCGAGTTACTCTTCCCACAAGTCTTGGTGGCCTGGGGGTTGTGCATTTAACCCAGCTACATGCACAACAAGTTAATAATTTGAGGAAATATTTCCATGAAAGAAAAGAAAAATGTACATTCTATAAGATAATATGTGATGCAGATGTGGATGCTACGCCATTACATCTTAATGTGTATAATTTTGAAAGCAAATGCGACTCAGTTGATCTTAGAATTCATCAATGGAAACGTAAATCGATTCATGGTACTCATCCTTGTTATCTGGCAAAACTCACAAGTCCACAAGGAAACATATAATTTGTGGTTGAAGAAAGGAAATCTCTACGGAGAGACAGTTGGCTTCATGATGGCCATACAGGATAGAGTGATAAACACAAAAAATTATAGGAACTTTATCCTCAATGAAGACCTCCCAGATGACAAATGTAGAGTGTGCCATAGAATTTCGGAAACCATAGAACACCTTATGGGAGCATGCACAGCCTTGGCAAACTCGGAATATCTCAAGCGACATAACAATGTTGGACGAATCGTCTTTAAAGCGCTTCTCCCCAACCTTGGAATAAAATATCATATTAACATCCCATATTACCAATACGACCCCCCACCAGTTCTTGAGAATGCTAATGTGAAAATCTACTGGGACCGTGAAATTAGAACAGACCACACAGTTGCTGCTAATAAACCGGATATCACCCTTCACTTCAAGCAAAAAGAAGACGTTTTTCTTATTGACATTCCTATCCCACTATCCCACAATCTACAGACAGCGTATCAAACCAAGATTGCAAAATATGGTGAACTCGCCTTTGAAATCAAGAGGCTGTGGAAAGTAAAAAAAGTATAGATCTTACCCATTGTGATAACAACGACTGGACTGGTACGAAATAATACGTTAAGAAACGTGAAACTCCTCAAAATTCCTGGTTCCATATCCCTAATCCAAAAGTCAGTCATCCTGGATACCTGCCACACTATCAGAAAAACCCTCAATGAATGGGGCTGAGGGCTTGAAATTATCTCCGTCTTCCCCCCCACCCCGAGCCTAATCCCACTGACAACAGGGATAGTTGAATGTTTCCCAGCCAGCTGGCTGAGAAGTGCAAATAATAATAATAATAATAATAATAATAATAATAATAAAAGTGCCTTTATTTTGGCGAGACTCACACCTTAAGGCTTGCTCTTCCGTCTAACCATTTTAAAACTTTTACATTTTAAATACAAGATGAAAATTGGGAGGGTCGTATTTATATTTAAAACTGGGAAGCTATACTAGGGACCATCCCGATAAAACCTTAAGCGATTGAGTAAACAAAGCAAAACCTCAATCAGGATGGCGGCTTAGTGCCGAACATGGGTTAAAAGTAGCAGTAACAGTACAATGTAATTATGAATATACAAATAGGAAAAATATAGTGATTACAACAAGGATATCAAAACAAATTATTACATAATGACAATATTTACAAATTACATATTATAATATGATTATACCTTACTAGATACATATTACACTGTATTTACAAATTATATATTACATAAGATCATATGAAGCAAGAGTACTGAAAGGATGAAAGAGAGATAATGTAAAAGTAAAGAAGAAAAATAATAAAAGGAGTATAAGGAAAGAAAGAAAGAAAGAAAGAAGGAAAGAAAGAAAGCATACAAATGAAGGAGAAAGAATAGACAGATAATGTGGGAATACTAAAGGGCATTGTTTTCCAACCACTCTGTAAGACGTCGCCTGAAAGAAGAGAAAGTTGATAGAGATTTTAGTTGAGCAGGAAGTTTGTTCCAAGAACGTATTGGGTGTACTGTGAAGGATTTACTATAAAGAGTTGTGCCATGCCGAGGAATAGAGAGGAGATGTGAGCCTCGTGCGCGATCCAGTTTCAAAAATTTAAAACGTTTTGCTAAAACTGTCAAATGTCCATTTTTTATTATTTTATAAAGAAGTGATAAGCAATGCAGCGTTCGTCGTTTCTCGAGTGTGAGTGTCCTGGATTTTTTGAAAAATTCTGTCACATGGTCATACTTCCTGAGATCAAAAATGAAACGAATACATGAGTTCTGAGCTACTTGTAATTTACGTTTTATTTTTTCCGTCAAGTCAGTGAAAAGAAAGTCGCAGTAATAAAAAAGTGCGACATGACAAGGAACCTAACAAGCATTTCCTTTACTCCTGTTGGTAAAAGATCGCGTAGCCGTTTTAAAGAGTGGATGGTGGAGTAACTTTTTTACATGTTTCGTCTATTTGGGTTTTCGAGCTATCAATATAAATTCCTAGATTTTTCACGAGACTGCACCAAACGAGAGAAGTCTTATTAATTGATATATTGAGTAGAGTGCAATTTGAAAGTTTACTGAGGGTTATCTTTGAACCAAGCAATAAGCATTGTGATTTAGACGGATTTAAGAGAAGACCGATAGATTTTGCCCACATACTGAGTGAGGTGAGATCTTCGTTAAGTTTTTACGCAATTGAAGTTATGTTAGACGGTTTGCCACTAATATAAATTTGAATATCGTCGGCGTACATTGGAAATTTGCTATACTTAAGAGATTTGTTAACGTCATTAACGTAAATTAAAAAAGCAAGGGGACCGAGGACACTTCCTTGCGTAACACCACGCACCGTTTGAAGAGAAGATGATGTGTTATTTCCAGATACTACAGTTTGTTTTCATCCTGTTAAATATTCCGAAAACCGTTTTATTGAAGGCCATCCGAAACCTAATGTCTTCATTTTTGCAAGCAAAATATCGTGATCAACTGAATCAAATGCCTTGCTAAAATCGAGAAGGACATGAATAGTTACGTTTCCCGCATCAATTTAATTTCTAGCATCATCTATAACATTCAACAAGGCGGTTCCTATACTTCTACCTGAACGGAAACCGGGTTGACGTTCATCAATAATATTTTTGTGATTGAGGTAGCTCTCCACTTGATTTCGAATCACTTTTTCTAATATTTTCGACTGAGTGGGGAGAATATTAACTGGTCGATACTCATTTGGTTTTGAGGGATACGGATACCATACGGAATATTTGTTTCTGCTCGGAAATAAATATAAAATGAATGAATCACTGCTGATTTTCTTGTATCTCTCTCCTGAAGATACACCAATGCATGGCTATATTGCCGGTGTGTCATTATATAACCGTATATATGATTTTTATTTCGTTTTTTTAATACAACCTAATTCTTTTATAATATAATTTACTTTTAAACGCGACATGTACTAAAAGTACTTAATTCCATTTATCATTAAATTGTGAAGATGAAATCTTGATCTATTTCTTTCGGCTGGTGTACATTCACATCAGCGGAATATCTTTTGTGTTTCAAAACAAACAGAAAAGTGCACACTATTAACATTACCGTCGATGTAAAAACGAGTGAAATTCGTGTCTTCTATCTTTTTCAAAATAACTTTAAATGTATTAAAATAACATAATAAATAATATTATTATTCGTTTCTAAGTCTGAAACCTATATTTTCAACAAATTCCAACAGCAAGGACTATATTATATTTGAAAAGTGTTTCTTAACAGACAAAAAAACCTAATGATAGTGGAATTATTTCTTTTGTATTGTTGTACATCCGTTTTGGGGACTAATTTGTTAAAATAATTCGTCATATGAAAGTAGTAGTTGCCCGTATTAAATGAAAATTCCCAAGTAACACAGAAAAAATAGTTTTATAACTAACAGTTTTTGGAGAGTGGATGGAAATGTGACACGATGGATTGCAATGTGAATGTTGTGGATGGTAATATGTACCAACACTGTATTTTTATAAGTAATTCCAATACAACTGGATGCACTTAATCTAAGAAACAATAACACACATTTGAAGGTATATTTTATAGACTTTATACTCAAGAGAAGTTTTACTTGATGTCCATTTCATTCAAGAAGTCTGAAGCTGAAGGTAATGTATTGTCAATGTTTGTTCTACAACCAATATGTCTCATTCATTGCATAAACCTGTTCTTCTATGATTAGATGCAAGAAGTGAATAGCTAATAAGTTACTGTAACAAAAAAATCAAAATAGTAAATTTTATTATATTGCTAAAAGGAAGAGATATAAATTATTGTAATATTTTGCCCACATAGCGTTAAAGAATTGAATTATTCTATAACGTAAAATGCACATTTTTTTGTAAGCCAAGATAATACAATATTAACCAAAGTCTGTATTTTAACCAAAGAGTGAATGGCCTCTTTGAAGTATAAAGTTAGTCAATAACAATTACTCTTAGAAAGAGACACTCTTCGAAACCTACGAAAATTTAACACGACTAAAAATATCATTATAAGTAATTTGTTTATATTTTAGATACTTAGCTGTTCTTTTAAAGCTGTTAGTAATATGGCCATCGTTCCACTGCTTAGTTCTTCAACATGAGTACAGGTTGATTATTATTATTCGAATGTCAAAACTGTAAGCAGTTGTAAGGAGTGGGTTAAGAAGGGCTTAACGCGTGTATGGTTGCTGTTTAATACCACTATACCGCTTTCTAATGGTGCCTCAGGGGGTCAAAGTTGCGTCGTAAAGTGCATCCACGGGGGCAGAACATCGACCGCCAGCACCATCCCAGCAGGGGCGTGTTCATGAATGCGGCGTTCATGAAGAACGATTCAATAATTATCTGGAGAAAAAATTACAAGAGGGGTATATCGTGTAATTATTTTCTAAAACATTTCTTAACATAAGTTAAATATTTACAATGCTTGGTATGCTCTGAAAGTGGAGGAGGGAGATTTCATGTCACCCTTCTAATGATTTCTTGTTCTTTAGGAATGCATATCAAAATAAACTGCAATATTCCATCTATCAAACTGTTCAAGTTAGTACGGTGATGTGGGTTATTTGGAGAAGATATATTTGTGGGAACAGGAATAAATGATTTTAAAGTACGATTTTTACCAACTTTTTTTGCTTAAATCCTTCCTTACAAGTATGGATATCTATTCTCCAAACAGCATTCATTTAGTTTCGCGAAACGTTATACAGGAAACTGAGAAATGATGACATATATTATCCTAAGGTTGTAGTTAAGACAATGTACCAAATATTGATGTAAGATTTTTAATAAATTAAAATTATAACCAAATTTTGTGATCTGTGTGTTGGGTCCAGAATTTTAAAAGATATGTAATTCAGAGGAGTGACAATTAAATTAATCCTTGTGATTTTGAACTGTTGAAGTATTATTTGCTAAAGAATTGAAGTATTGAAGATTTTGATAACCACAAAATTATCATGAGAACTTTTGAAGTGAGCAATTTACGTCCTCGTTCTCAGAACATTTCGTTCAATCATTCAAGCAGGTAACAGGATCCGACGCCAACGGATTACAATTAGGTCTGCATGTTCTCATATAAGGAAATACGTATGTAACACCACACTTGAACACGGTGCTTGCATTTCGGGCATGTCCGCAAGTGTGTCAGTCCACAGCACACACGCTCAAATCTTCTCCTTAACCAATTCGATTAATCACGATATGGTGAGTTGAAAATGTGAACTTTGGTAATGTTATAGAGATGATCTACTAAGATTAATTGTAAATGTATTAAACCATTTGTGCTTGTATTCACTCTTATTTAATGCTTTGGACAGCCATAATATCTATTTGTATTTTTTATTTTCTTTTTGCTTGTACGTTATTGTCTTTAGTAAATTATTTTATTTTTAGAGGGTATCTTCAATTTCATAATTCCAAATTTATTTTTGTTAAGTTGAGAGAGCCTATCATAAATGTAATATAAATTTAGTGTATTAATTTATGTATTAGCAGCGCACTCACATCAATGTAGTACCGCAACCTATATTTTGTGAACCTAACCTCTGTAAACTGGATGTTGAGGTTAGATGAAGGTTTATATTTGTACTTTATTATATCTTGAAGTAAACATTCATTTTTACTCATTATTTGTTAATTGCAGTTCTACATTCATTGGGAGAAAATAAACTAATAGTCACACCCGATACGAAATTGGGAAGTTTGTAAAAGAAATATTTATTTACATACTATTTGATCTGAGGACCATCACACATCGCTCCGTGTTGTAATGAGTCATTACAGGACATTAATTCATTATAATTTTCTTATATACCATTAATTAATGCTGCAGAACGGTCGTTATCTCCCCATAGTATTATTACTCACCTTCCTAGCCACAAGTTGATCGGTACTAACTTCACTAATGCAGCTTACTTTACAGCATGTCTCGGTTAAGATAATATGAACATACACACGACTTAAAACTGATATGAGAACAAGTTATATATTCCTTAACTGATTTTCGCATTGTGTGGCAAGGAGTATGAGAGAGAGTGAGGAAGAAAATTGTTGTGTTGTCCGCTAGCTGTGTGTAGTAGCTCGACACACAGAAATCGTTTCACAATAGATGATGAAATGATAAAACAACACCGAACAAAACTAATTATTAGCGTGAGTTTAAAAATACTTAAATTCTTACAAGTATTTTTTAAATTTTAATGAAGAAAAAATAACCCGCTTACTTTTTCTAGAACAAGCCTCTATTAACCCAAAACCTCACTCCAAATAGAGATCGTAATCTCCAATTTCAAATCATGATTGGTCATCCTGTGTGAACAAGAAATTGAAAGTAGTTTAAGACAAAACAATGGATACTATTTACGACAGTCTTCGAACTTGTAAGATAACCTTTTCTTTATAGATATTTATAGTACAACGTGGTTATTGAACTGCGCATTTATTGTCAGATGATAAATCGGAAAAAGTTGAAGTAATGGACCATAAATTGAGGATGTTAATTACAATGATCTTTTGTTTTACAAGCTCCGTGGAAGCTCTCTCTCAATCTAGCTCTACAGCTCTATCTCATGTTTACGGTTTGTGTGTTCCTAGGTGTTCAATAGTAGTTGTAGTCAAGATGTAGTTGAAGAAACTAATAGCAGTAATAAGAAATACGAGTTAAACGCATTATTTCTTATTGACCTTTACGAACAGTTGATTAAAACCATACCACAAGATGCAGCAGAGAAAGCAGATGCGAATTCGAAAGTGCTCCTGGAATGTGCTCATGGATTGTTGGACAAATAGAAAGGTACAAGTGGAATGAAGGAACTCGAAATATATTCTTTGTCCCCTCAATATCAGATATAGGGAAGAGAACTAATACTGGGTTGTATTTATGTGGCGGTGAATTCCACTGGTTTTCTAGACCTCACAAAGATTGCCACAGCATTACAGCTTATAGCCCATATATTACGTATAAAAGTTGTAATTAAAAACGATAATTGATCTAGAAGTGACAGAACAATGACACGTACAGATATTATGTAGTTCTGCCAATTTTTTGGAAATTCTCGTGACAGACTTTCTTATTATTTTCTATTTTATAAAGCCTCATCTATCGATTTGTAATAACACATATTGTGAATTTGCGTTCATCATAATCTACAAAAACAACCCTTTCTACAGCGCTTCGGATGACTAATATGACGATTTCAATGGGTCAACAATTATCGAGTCACCGTGGCTCAAAAGGCAGAGCTCATCCTAAGTAGAAACTTTTATCAGGAACTATAATGCGCATCACCGGAACGTGCAGTTTCTCTTAGTGGTTTCAGTCAGCTGTAGTTGGTCACATAGTTTTGTTCTGTTGTAAGATGGATGTGATGATAATAATCATACTATCAAGTTTAAAAGAGGTTTATACCATATACATGTTAAGAAGAAAATCTTGTGTTCTTTTTTTGCCTGTCTTTATGTACTTAATTTTCAATAATATAGAATTCTCAATGAAATATTAGCGTGAATGCGCATTGGTTCTCCTCTCTCATATAGTGATGAGGGGGAATGACCACAATGCGCTATGTCACATTGCGAAACGATATGAGATGTCAACTCCCATACCTCCTCGCTCTCCTGAATGCCTCACAGCAGCAGAAATGCATTCCCCATTCCCCTACGTGTTGCTTCATTGAAGAGGCATGTTCGTTAGTGATCAAAGGCTACTAATGCATTTGCTCATTTTGTTCTGCTTCGATACATGGAATTTAGCTTCAGGTAGTGTTACATTTAAAGATGAGTTATTCATTTGACAACAAATTGTTAGTTTTACTTATTATTTCAGAAAAAAAACTTATGTCTAATAATTTGTTTCTAATTATGTTTTAATTATATTTATATTTCAAAAATAATAAATCATTCAAAAATCTGTGACTTTTTTTACACTTCTGAAAGATGTTTCTTAGGTTTATTTAATTTAAATAGATTATACTTATATTCCTTCAATGTTGAATTGGTATATAAAAATAGTTCTATGCTTGATTGTAACTGTAGTGCAACGTGTTCGTGACATTCGTGAAAATGAGTTGCACATCACATATTGACATAAAAAGTAGAGGTAGTTTATAAGTATAATCCTCACAAGGACAACATTATACAGTATTCCTCTATAAATGCAAAACCAAAAGGTAGGTATTCTTATAGGAAAAATACGTTAAATAAACCTTGAACTTCATCTGAATTTCTTACATGCACTGAAGCAAATTGCTGTATATTCCACAATACGACTTTGGCAAGTATAGACATTTATTAAACGTACGAAGAGAGTTTGAATATATCCTCTTCGATGGTATGGAAAATATATTGGAGAGGACAAGGAAAATACGCCAAAACTATACTCTTCACATATAGATCGACCATTTCACCTATTCAACTATCACAGCATTCCTTAAACTGTTAGAAATAGTAACAATAAAGATATGGCGTGTCTCTCACTACTCTCATTTTAAACAGAGTTAACCTTGCGTGTCACCAATAGTCTCATTTACACTAATCTCCCTTGAAGACATTTCCTCATTAAAATATAAGACAGGCAAAGGTTAACAGCGAAGAATACAAGCAAATAATTAGTAAAACATCTAAGCATCAAAGCGAATCAATGAGCATAGCCTCTTCTAGTCACCATTCTTGAAAAAGCGAAGTATTCTCGATTTCTTTGTCAATTACAAATTTTCTATTTTAAAACATTCATGCAACAGTACAGAGAGAGGAAAGGAAAGATAATATTGAAATCAAAAGTGAAAAGAAGCATCAGTAATGTAAACCAAACAGATGAGAAGGGCGCTCTTGAAAATTTATTGACAATGGAGGTATTTACAAAAAAAGGCAATAAATAATCAATATTGATTAGCGTTTGTAACATAAGATAATTTGCAACACTCTTGATCGGACTCGCTGTCTATTAAAAAACAACGGACTGTGAATAATTTAGGATTCAATGATATCTTGACAATGAAATGAATTAAGTGTGAATGGATATTAATTTAGAACATTTCACGAATTTATGAGAAGATATTTAAAAATGTGTTTATGTTACCCGTATACCCAGAGAGCTCTGCTTTTCATTCTAAAATACCATCGCTTAGGTAATTATATCACTCAAAACGAAAAGTGGTTTGTTTGTCACCATGCTTGTTATTGATGTAACAATTACTTGTTTTGATTCCCTTCGCTACTATAAACTATCCCAGAAGGGATTAGTATTTGAGGTTTACGTAAGTTCAAAAACTTAATAAGATGGAAGTTAAAAATTAGAACAATAATGTAATGAGCAGGATGCAAAGAGACATCTAGTTTATGAACTATGAGTGATGATGACTCGTCTTTTTTGTCCATGAAAGTCACCTTCTCAGACATCTCGACCATTGAATTGTTCCTTACGTTCTAGTTAAATTTTATTGAACTAACTTGCCAATGTTTCCAATAAAGTAATTCTTAAGTACTTTTACCAGATTATAGTGACGAAAATAAGGTCCATTGAGATAGTGAAAAATGTATGTTATTTTTTGTCAATGAAACAAGATGTTAAGTCATTGTTCTGTAGAACCAAACCCTGAGAAAGACAATGATAAATATAGAATCGCAGACAGGGTAGTTTTATCCTAAACGCAAGAAACAATTTAGATGAAATTTTGTCGATTACTTTTATCTACACAATTCTGCTATTTCCGTTTTTTATTACATTTTTATTGTCTGAAAATTTTCTCATTAAAATTATTAATACCACCCTCATTGATTATCCTCATAATACGATATATAAAAATGGGAAATGAGCACGGTACTGATTCATGTACCTCACTTAAAATGTATCCTTAGTTTATGATTGTGAAAGAAAATCGAAGTATTTTATGATGTATTCCAACGAGAATGTTTTATTTGCACACTGTGGGAATAAAATAAATTATGTTCCTATTTCATAAAGCAACTCGATTCAATGGAGTAAAAAACGCATTTATTCAGAAGTTTCTTATGATAAATAAATAGATGGTTTATTGGCAATAAAGCAGTTAAAAACTTTGTATGTCCACGAGGGGGACAAGAAACTAATTTAGAAAATGGTGAACTCTTAAGCGAACACAGGTTGCCTACAAAACAATAAAAAAGCATAAAATATTTCAAAAAACTTCATTAAACGTATTAGTGTATTTTGATATTTGTATTACGCAATCATTAATATATATAAAATTTATGGAAATGTATATCAACAATGTACTTCTCTTTCTTAAAGTTCGCGATTTATATGCCAAGTCATGATTTGGTAGAAGTAAATATTCAGAACGTCAGCGTTAAATCAAAGTATTATGGACTCATTTTCGTACTGTGGAAAATGAAGCAAAATAAAGTCATGCCAGAATATTAAATTGATGTAAACTCTGCTTAATTGTCCTTTTTATCTTTAATAATTCACTATCCAAGTTGAAATTCTATAGGGATACTCTCATATACTAAAATGACTTCAAGGATTATCAAAGTTTTCTCTTGTTTCAGGTCCGTGAGTAAACTTCATGTTTCCAAAAGAACAGAGTGAGTAATCTTATCGTATCTCGAGCAAATAAATTGTGCGCCGATAGGGGAGCTACCTTGGTAATTATCCCTTCTTAAAGATAGAAGTGCTATTATGAACATTAGCAACATTTTGTGTTGGGAAGTGAACGATTATTCTCTCGGTCTCATTCCTTAAGATTGTTCTCTGTGTCTTTGAGGATACTTTCTACTTTCTCGCAAATGGGCTTAATGAAAAATTGCCGAAATGTCTCTTAAATTCTTTAATCACGGGGGCTTTAAAGAGGAAGAAAAATTGCTGTGATTTGTGGAATTCAATGCAATTACCAAAAGAAACTTCGTTACTCTGCAAGTCTTCAGGTATTGTGCGAGATAATTAAAGATTCTGCGATGGAAATTCACTGCACTTTTTAGTTGTGTCCAGGAGAATGCAGACTCGTGTTGAAAAAAGTAGTTAGTAGGGCAATGGCCTTACATTATTTGTGACTGAAAACTCTATTTTATTGAAAATTAGTCTGCACAAATCTTAAATTCATAAATTTTACTAAAGTTACCATTGGGTTTTACTGTTATTTGCAGTATTAGTCAGTTTTACTCAGTCAGTTATAGCTGAAGTAGGTATAACATTTGTTTTCATTGAAGCGTGAACAATCTTTAACATATAATAGAAAACCAAACCTTTTATATTCTTGTGAAAATATTGTATTTGCAATTCAATTCTTAATGAATACGGTAAAACAGTCTAACATCATACTGAGCTTTCATAGGATGAAGTGGCGTCAAGGAAAATAGATCACTTGGCCTGCTATTCCACCAAATAATGCCGGAGATACTCAGTCATATTTTTATGATCGAAGATATGATCAATTTATATGATCGGAAAATATTATCAAAAATGTATAATCCAATTACACTACGTTATATATGTGTGTGTGTGTGTGTGTGGTCATATCAAGTGCAAAGCACAATGAAAGAGGTACGATTTTTTGCAGATGTAGACGCTTGAGTGAACTCTAAATGCCAATTTGTTTATTGTTTAAAAGGCAAAACTCCAAAACAAAATAGAAGCGATTGTGGGTTAGACCGTAGATTGAAAGACGCGATAAGTTGGGCTTACTCAATAATTTATTACAAGAGCTTCGATACGAAGACCCCAAGAATTATGTAAATTATTTAAGAATTAATAAAAATTGTTTTCGTTTTGTAGTATTCAAAATACATAAGTTTATTGCTAAGGAAAATACGCATATAAGAAATTAAAATGTGTGAGCGACCGTCTTACGGAAACACTTCATTTTTTTTTGCAACTAGAAAATCTTCTTCTAGTTTACAGGATAGATTACTCCAACAGAGCAAGCCGCTTGTTTCTGTTTTTGTACTCTTTGTGTTTTACATTATAAATAACCTCATTTGTCTCATAATGTGTGGTGAGGAGCATTGTAGACGCAATACTCCAACTGAACTTCCCATCTTCGCCTCCAGCGATTTCATTTCAAACTATGAGATTAATCATGTTACGTCGAATGAGGCAAATAATACTAAGCCCGATAATAAAATCAGCATCTTCATAAAGAGTCTAGGCGCTTTATAAAACAATAGATATATCCAAAAGCAATAGATATGTCAGAATGATGAACTGGTTACAATAATCTACGAAGAAACCATCTCATAAGATTATACTTTATGCAGGTTGAATATAAATCCATCTTAAAAATGAGGAAGGCTTGTCAACTTCAGAAGTATAGCTTTGACTCGAGAGAAACTATTCGTAGTAAGAATTTCAAAATATTTACAAATGCCCACGTTGATTTTTATCTAATTTTTCTAGAAAAACTCTTGATTCATCAAAAGGATAATAATATTTGTTTTGGTTTATCCGACTCATGAACTGCCTCCTAAGTAACCCTATTCACTCCTCAAAATTTGATAGAGTCCAAGTGTATTATTATATTTGTTATCTTCATTTGCCCGAGTAGAGATTGGTGATCTCATAGATATCGCCACCACCATAGAGTCATCATCGCAACACCTGGAAAACACAATATTACCAGTCATCATACAGCGAATATGGCCAACCTACATCTACGACAATGTCTACCCACATGTTAAGCGCCGATTACTTAACACGTGTAGGTACTGAAATACTTAAAACATGTCTCACCCACTTTCGCATGCACAAGAATTTAACCTCCGGAGCGCTGCCAGAACTGTTGTATCGCCAATAGGTTTTGTCTATATAGCATCGTGCTATTACTTAACAAGCTAACGCCATAGCTTTCGTATGTCACATAGAAAACAACAAACACCAAAATTAGAAGTCACAAACAGATTTAAGTTCTGTACGCAACTCCATACTGTTCAAAATGATTCAGAACTCGAACTCACAATTGATCATAGCTTGGAAAAGTTTTAGAAATTAAAATACTTCACGATGGTGCAAGTTCACTTCAAGTGAACGATAACCAACCAATAGGAATGAAGTGAAAACTCAACCAACACGAACCTGCTGCCATCTATTGTACCTAACCTCAAATAGCTGGTGGCGCCATCTAGTCCTTCTGGTCCACACTACTTCAAACTTCTGACGTTTTCTCTCCATGAATTTGCCATCACAAATTAAATTCGTGGTTTCCACTATGGTTGCTATCATCTCGCTTGCAGTAGCCAATTCAATATGGCCACCTCATACACATTGTCAACTGCTAGGAAATAATCCCTCTAAACTCGACTGTTAGTCCGACGCTTATGTCATTATTTTCTAATGTGGTTATGTGAGGTTAGCGTTCATAACTTCTTTGATGAACTAAACTCGTCTCACTATTATTTCAGGTAAATAAAGGGTCTTTTCTTTAGGGGCATACAAATTTAAAATGTAATAAAACACGTAAAATGTTAATGGCCATGGTGTTGGTTTTGTTAAAAATATAATTGTATGCATTAAACATGATTTCGAGCGGTATGGGCGCCACGGCTGGCTCGAATGAAGCGCAATCGGGACGTACAATTTTCGACCACTTTATCGAGCAACTGGGACCGTATATCGGCAATAATGCTGCGAATGTTGACTTCCTAGTGGTCCTACGTCTGTTTATCGACGTAGACCAGTGAAATCACATATCCCCAAAGACAGTAATCCATAGGTGTGAGATCACACGATCGTGGAGGCCAATTCACAGGTCCATTACGCGAAATTATGCGCTCATCGAATGTTTCCCGCAATAAATTGATGGTGTCGCGCGCTGTGTGGCATGTTGCGCCATCTTGTTGAAACCAAAGCTCTGCCACATCAATACCATCCAACTGAGGAACGAAGAAGTCAGCAATCATGGCTCTAAAGCACTCTCCATTGACGGTAACATTCTGGCCGTCATCATTTTTAAAGAAATATGGGCCAATGATTTCACTTGCCCATAAAACACACCAAACATTGAGTTTCAATGGATGTGACGGTCTCAACTAAAGCTTCTGGGTTCTCTCTAGGTTTTTCGGTAATTATGCATATTGACGTAGCCGTTAAACCAAAAATGAGCCTCATCTTTGAAAAAAATTTGCGTTGAAAAAGAGGATCAAGCTGAATATTGTTTTCGGTCCATTCACCGAACGTACGACGCGCATATTGGTCACGCGGGTCAACTCTTGCACAAACTGGATCTTGTAAGTTCGTAAGCCAAGATCTCTCCTCAAAGTCTTCCACAAAGTTGATGGGCACAGCTCCAATTGCTGTGTACGATGGCGAATAGACTCATTCGGGTCCTCCTCAACACTACGCTCCACAGCAGCAAAACCTTCTTCTGTGCGCACTGTATGGCGTCTTTGTGGATGCGTAACTAGTGTCTGCGGGGTGCGAAAAAATGCATAGTTTTTAGAATAACTTGCTCGGATGGACGTTTATGTCGACCCTAAAATGGACGTAGCGCACTGAAGTTTGGCGAACTGGACCATGATTCTCAAAATAAATTTGCACAATTTGCTAGCGTTGTTATGGTGTAAGCCTATTCATGGTGAAATGGCAAAACGTCCTGATCACAAATCAACTATCAACTGTCACATTGACAATCAATAGAAACAGTGTAGCCAGTTTAAAAACCAAACCTCTAAAACATACGCTATAGCTGACTTGTGAAATGGAACTTATTTGAAGGAAAATTACGACTCAGTATCGTTTAGAAAAAGCAGTAAAAACCTATAGAATTCATTCTTAAACGGAGCAATTTCATGCGGAGCAATATTTCAAGTTTCTGCAACTCACTTTAATACTTCACTCTTGCACACCATCTTCCTCTGCTTATTTCCGAAACTTCTAAAACGCTCTGATGATGCATCTCCGGACTCTTGAACTCAAACGCTAATTTTATTATCCTCGCGGCTGCGTTTACTGGTGGTCTATATTTTTTAATTAATCGTGTAATCAGTAATTAATACTAGCACTAGTCGTCATTCTGAGTGACGAAATAAAAGAAATTCACCCATTCACAGAAATAAAATAAACAGCACAGTAGGAAAAATCTCAAATAATAAGTGTAATCTGCATAAAGTCACAAAAGTGACCGAAATACAAGTTTATCTAAAAGAATACCATTAAATAAAGATTTTCAGGGGCAAAAATACTGCAGACACGAAACTTAGCAGAAAATTAGGTTTCGAGGTCACTTTAATGGGGGGAAAATCATACATTTTAGCAATGAACCCCATCAAATGGGGGGGGGGAATTTTTTGTAATTATATGAAATACTACGTGAGATATAAAAAATTGTATGTAAAAGTTGTAGCTTACAAATTTTCCAATAACTTTGATCCCTAGTAATTTTTTCATCAGACGCACAGGAACCAAGATACAAGGTTTTTTTGAATTTTTTTATCTAAGGCATTTTTATGAAATAAAGCATTTGTTTAGTTTAGACCGATTTCTGTATAGTAAAAAGCGATAAATGTGGATATGTAAGTGTTCGTACATGTAGTACCATGTATTTGGATGTAAATTTTTGCATGTATTAATTTATGCACACACATGACAACTACAATGTCCATCTTAACACAATGGCGCACACGTGTAAGATAATAGATTTGGCCTCAGGTTAGCGGTACTACAAATATCCGAAAGTGCTTCCAAAGTCAACGCGAGGAACATGAAATTATTATATCCTCCTTACGGTTTGATTGATAAGGGTTACGTTGGCTATACCGTGTACCATCTTGAAACCAGTAAAACTAAGAGTAAATAAATAAATATTTGCCATCAAATAAGCTGTTACAATCACGTTTGGTCACAACTACATATGTGGAGGACAACACAGTGATCTGCATCTGCTACTTTACAATAAACAAATAAACTCCGTGATTTTCAGTTCATATTTATTTTTCTTTGGTTAAATTTCTCTGTTGAAAGCTTTCGTGGAAAGGACTATATAAAGAGCGAGATGAGTCTGGAATTGGTGAAAACCTTACGTGATTCAGCCGAACGGAGATTCGACCTTGTACTCTTCCGCTCAGCTGAACGGTGGGAAGGGTTCTAATGACCTTGACGAGTCCTAAAGCTTCACAAAAAAATATACGATGGGAGTGAAAATGATTTTGCCACCACTGTTGTTTATTCGCTGGCAATGAACATATATTAGAATATTTCATTAAATTTTTTTTTGTCTTTCATCGTAGTGGTTCAGTTTGTCTCTCAACGAATGTGCGGTGAGGTGAATACCGAATCCCTCCGTCATCATAAGCACTTGAAACCTTTCCCGTGGTTAGGTCTCAAAGGAGACGTAGAGAGACCACAAGAAGAGAAGCAGAAAAACCGAGTCTCTGAGCAAAATATCATTGTTTCCTTCTCTAAGTTATAATTTACGAGTCTCATAGGACTAATAATATGCTGATCTGACGTCTTTAATGTACGTACATAGAGGAGGTATGCAGACAACGCGTGAGTCATGTACAATCGATTTCATGAATTGCGGTCATTGATTTCATCGCGACATCCGTAAAATTGTACAATGGAGTTTCAGTAGAATCGACTTTTCTGAGAACGTTAGGCGAGCCTTCCGACCTACGGCTCGAAGCTCTTCATCTTCCCCCTTAAAAAGAGGTTATTTCCGTCTTCCGATGTACCGATGAGACACCCTTCAGAAGCGATTTTGTAAATAGAGGTTATGAAAGATCAACTTAATTTTGTGTACCATATTATGCACGGAACATAACAATTTCCACATTTCTGCATCATTTCATTAGTGAATTGAAAAACTATCAGTCGGGTGAAATCGATACCTCTGATTCAAGGTGTTGAAAGTTGAATAATAATTATTTCGTTTCAATATCTTCAGAATCATCGAGTTCAGTGAGAAACCCTATAATACGGCAGACCCTATAATAGGGAATACCCTATAATAGGGAAAATCGGATAGGTGTACTATAGGGGCACGTTTTCCCAAACCATAACCACAAATATAACGATAAGAGATGGAAGAAAAAGTATATTTGCGGAGAAACAACATAAACAAGAACTGTTATCGTCATTAAATCATATTCTGTGAGACAATGGAAGTTTAAACATGAAACTGTATACTGGGAGTCGGAACTCGAAGAATCAGGATTGTTTGGGTCCTTCTTTGACGTGGGTGCTTGATTAGGATTATTGTCTGGAAACTGTCGACGGGAAATATACTTGGACGGTAAATATACAATTAGGTCAGTAAGTCGTAAAAGTATACCTCAGTGTACAACAGTGGTAACTATATCTACCAGTTCGAAACACGTTTGTCTATTTAAAAATGTTTTCTATTACTGATCTGAATTGATAGAGGCAAACTATAGACCAAAACAAATGTAAGATAAGTAACAGTCTGCATTAAGGGGCTAAGGTCCGAATGCAGACGTTTACCCTATCGTTGTGCCGATTTTCAGGGGCAAGTTTACTCCACTAATCAGCGGCTGTAAAAACTAGCCATTCGCAATCATCTCTTGCACAAAGGCAGAAATGTTTCTTATGATACCCGGCAATCCAGCACTATTCCTTCCTAATTTTACCGCTTCATTGACAAGCCTCGTGGTTTGAACCTTGCCTCATAAAAATTAGTCGTGGAGGAAAATCGTAAGAGGTCTCAAAATTTATTTTTATTGTACTAAGCGGCTAGATTGTCGGGTGCTACGCGGGTGGATGGGCGGGGTTCGATCCTCGGTGGGGAGAGATATTTTTCATCGCACCTTTACATCCAGACCTTTACACACACCTTTACATCAGGCCTACGTAGTCTGTTGTATAATGCGTACAGGTCTATTCTGGGATCAAACCGGTCGGAGAGATATTCTTGCCACATCTCCATCACCTACAAAATGCGGAGCTCTATCCTCCTTGAATCTCCCGGGCACTTTAGGGGTCTAAGGTGGGACGCTTTGAATATTATTTCCTTATGATTTCCTTACGTATTTAAAATATATTCAGCAAAACAATGTGTTTGTAAACGTGTGAGACATTATTCTAGATGTTCATCAGAGGTTATTTAAATATATGAGATTATGCGGATGTATTCACGAAGTACACAAGAAGTGTATTTCACATCACATCGATACATGCTTCTTTAACATTCAGCTGCGTCACGTATTTTGTAAGGAAACAATTTTCCACCTTCTACCCTCTTTGCATGCATGAACTGTGAACAGACAAGGGTTTCGTGGGACGTCTAGGGACAAGTCGAAAACGGAGACCGGCAGGGCCACAGGACGATCGATCAGGGCATTCTCACGCCTCGCACCGCACACATACTCTGCCTGCCCTTTACTCTCGAGCCCTCTAACCCTATCTCTCCTTCGTGGCTTTCCCTCTCACTGTCTTGTAACGAATCGTGGTTCCTAAGCCCGCATCCTCCGCCAGAAAACAAGTTCATTTGTGCCTACTCGTTTCATGTAATACTGTTTCCACGCCATTCCTTCTGGGTCTCCAATCGTTCTTTTATTTTCTGTTCAACTACAACTTGAGTCATTTCTCTTCGGTATCTAATGTAAACCAACTTTAACTAAAGGAAGTCTTTATTCACTTATCTTTTACGAAATGAGTGTTGAAGAAAACGGTGAGATTTATTTTGTGTGTAGTGTTTTCCACATCTTGCTTTATTTTCAAATTTTGAGGAAAGAAGGAATTGGTGAGTGTATTCTGAGCCTTACACGTGATACACACACACACA
>NNCF01126725.1:198229-243084 GCA_002313205.1 Laupala kohalensis | reverse complement strand
ATATATATATATATATATATATATATATATATATATATATATATATATATTCTTTTTGTTTGGTTTTACCTATAATTGCACTCGAACAGTTTGTAAGAGTATATTCTTAATATTATTTTCTCGCTCTAAAATTTAATAGTGCGGTTTTGCACCTTAGGTTTAGTTTCGAATTTTCTTTCATCTACCTGCATTATAGCTGTAAAACTAGTAGCATACCCAGGTGGCGGCATTGGGGGCGATTCGCCTCCTACCTCACCACATGAGGGATCTCAAAAAATAATATAAAGAAGTGAATTTGAACTCAAGTATACTCTAATTTTATTATAAAAGTAAATAAGTAATAAATGAGCTTCTTAAATGTCGCTCCAATTTCACTTTATAATATTTACCGTACTCACAAAACGCACGTGCATTTGTGTGTGGCTTCAATAGGGGGGAATCCCAGAAGAATTCCGGCCAGGACCTCATTACTATGTACGGTACTATTCGAATCTCAACATCGTCAAGAGCGATTGTTTGAACTCTCGTATATTTGCTGATCGTGTCAACGCTGCAACAGTTCATCGAAATGAGTTGTTTTGCCCGTGGCTGGAGTGCGAGGGAGTGTGCAGTCGGCGCGCGACGCAAGGGCAGCAGTGGTATTCGAGCGGGTGAACGAAGCGTCGGTCCGCTACGCGCGGCGCCGTCGCTCGCGTAGAGACGCTGCAGACTCAGTTGCAGTATCGATTTTCCCTCTCCCTCCTCGCGATACGCCACCGCCACCGCTCTCTTCGCCACCTTCGTTACCCGAGGTTACGCCTCCATCGCCGCCACAAAGCAGATTCCATGCTCTCAGACGCCGTCTGTGGGGCCATGCTCTCGAGACACCCCTTGTGGTAGGTATACGACTCGCGCAGTTCCTTCAACGCGTCGCGTCTTTTGGAATATCTGATCGAATGGACTGAGTTAATTTCCTCGGATTCTGAAGATTATGGTTTCATGTTGCGACGACGTACTATCTATACGATACTTTGAGCACTCGTACGACTGTTTAAGAGAGTACGAGTCAGATTGGTCGTAGATATCCGGGCATCGTCGCATCGTGGTATGAAGTACCGACGTTCCGGTCACTTTGCTATGGTTTTCTTTCGGATTCTAAGGTATCTTTATCAGTACCCCGTAAAAGATGAAAAGAGGGCAAAAAATGACAATTATTCATTCACGACGCGATAGGCAAGAAAAAAATCTTCGTCAATGTCAGTGTGCGCAATGCCGTAGAACGCAACGGCCGTTTTGTCGGGTTGGGACGACGACAGCACCCAACTAGTTCTTTAATCCTTATTTTAAACAGTTGTCATTATATAGTCATTTTGTTTATTTTCTATTTTGAGTCTCTTTGCCACACCTCGGTGTGGTATACCCGTCCCCGCCCTCTTGGGGATGTGGGTGTAATGTCATCATTAGTCTCCTCCGCTGTTTACCACATCTTGCACCATTACATCTGTCCGACGCACTCTTCAAAGAACTTATATTTTGTTTGTAATGAAGTTAGGGTTACTCTGGATTTACTTAACTCCTACTCTCCGCATTCCTATTATTAAATCTCATCTTTACTCATTGTACAACTCACGTATGTTGTTACACACATGTGTTCTCTGTACTCGTCTCTCAGCTCACACACGCTTTATACTCTGCTATCTTTATGTTTATGTAGGTTCTCCTTAAAATTCCCATGATGTACTTCCCAACTACTAATTTTGTCTTTTTCCTGTCTCGGTCATTAGGGTTCCCGATTGCCACGAAAGCAAGTCAACGGTGTGCGGTAGCCCTAATTGTTGTTGACGGTTGTCTACTCTTTCTTTTCGAAAGGTTACTTGATTATCATCACTCTATTCTCCTGCATGAACATTAAACT
Organism: Laupala kohalensis; assembly: GCA_002313205.1. Lineage (NCBI taxonomy): Eukaryota > Metazoa > Arthropoda > Insecta > Orthoptera > Trigonidiidae > Laupala > Laupala kohalensis. Next base: position 241,190 of record NNCF01126725.1, on the reverse strand, counting down.
GACCAAATACTTTCTCTGACCCCTGGAAACAAGCTATTTGCAGAACAATGCGAATAAATAATTTTATACTTAATTACTCAGTGCATTTGTTCCTTTAAAACCTTCATGTGAAATAAATTTTGTAACATTGATATTAGAGTCGAAAGTCACAACATTTTAGTTCAAATCAAAGCAATTTAGTTCAAACCATGTATTTATTTATTTCTTCACTCCAAAAACTCCCCACTTTTTCCAAAACTTCTTTCCTCTGGTAATTGAAAATAAAAAGCTTAACTTTTCAAAAGAAACTTTGTATGTTCTCTAAATGATCGTGGATTAAGATAAATTTTAAATATTGAATTAAAATCATCCAATTTTATGAAATTACTCCATCAATACAGATTATAAAAAAATATGAGAAAAAATGTATATTAGTCGTATTGAGAATTATTTAAGCCTATTTTTACAATTTTTTGGAGTAATACTAAATTTCAAAAACTTGCGAGACGTGAAGATGAAAAATATTCTCAACTGTCTTAATATCAAATAACGTAAGCATAGCCTTTGCTCCGCGACGAAGTATCTGGCCTATCATCTCTCACAAACACTGGTGTCATGATGCAGGAATGCTCCGGAACGCCGCTCCGGCACAGACTTTTGGAATAAGTTTCTTTTTACATAATAGGTTATTTATATTTTTACATAATAGTTTATTTTAAATGACGTTAAAAGAAAAGTAATTTGAGAAACAAATTTCATGTTGAACACAGAAAGAGACCAGGACTACGCATGAGAGGAGTGAAGTTTTTATTTCAATGTCATTTGGTTTTGGCATGTGCTCTGCAAAATAGTGAACCACGCTACGTTTTTTCACAACTACCAGCACAAAAATGTGTTAGTTTTAAGGATTTTCATATTATTAAAACAGACATTACAATTTTATTTCGACAGTCAAGAGAGCTACATCAAATATAACTTGTGAGGAATATTCACAGTTAAAAAAAGTATTAGGGTTTTTTTTCTTGGGGCTTTAGGACTCATTAGCAAAGTCATTACAGCCCTAAAAAGTATCAGGTTAGAAAAAAATACCGGTCTCAATGTCTGCATCGGTTATGGACAATATTTCGAGCTCTTCATCTACTTACGGGGTTAGACAAGTTCTGGAATAATGAGTACGTTTGTGTAGATGTGAAGATAGTGGTAGTGAAGTGAAATGATTCGAGGATTCGAAGAGTTAGAAAGGGAGGGAAGGGAAATACGCTAAGGTTATTAAGTCCAATATTCGGGGCATCCGCGGTAAAATGTGCAACAAGTAATTATTAATTTTTTAGTTGTTTCATCGTCACATGTTTTAATATTAATATTGTAATATTAGTTTAATCATATAGTATAATCATTTATTTAACAATTTTTAATTTCAGTTCACTGTAATGTGTTTTTGTATAATTTATTGTATTTTCCTTATATTCTACCACCGGGTAAGATCTACACATTTGCAGTTAAATAAATATTAAAATTTAGCGTTCCACCTGTTAAATCCGTCATGACACTACTCATCACAACAACATAATAGTAATGTTGTTAATAATAAGGTAAGATAAAATGATGTTTTAATGAATGACAATACTCAATGGGCTGAAATCATATATTAAATGGAGAAGGTACAAGAAATACAATTCTAAAATTCGATGGTCCTGATAAAACGTATATATTCTGAGGAAAATGTATTTCAAAGTTCTGAGTAGGTCATTCAGTTCTTTCAATTTTTTTATGTTTATAGAAGATGGTTCGAAACTTTTGATGGGGGAAATTTTTCAAATCAACTGTCATTTCACCTTTGGCGCCAGCCTCACATTCCGCACACAAAGCATATTTGAATGTTCTGCAGTGCAAGCTTTGTCACTGCAATCGAAATGAAAGTTATTTTATGAACTGACATCGCTCACAGTAATTGAAAGGTAACGAATTCGTTTGCATGTTTATTATTGCTATTCATTCACTCCAAATACTGCGTTTGCTTTCATTCGTTAACTCGACGTAACAATTACCATTCCTGATCTTTCTTTCAGAGTTACGTAACTCACTCGTCACTCGTATGAGTTTCATAAACCACGCATGTGCTCGTGTTCCGAAAGGTTTTATGAAACAAAAGTGTGTTTGTGTCTAAAGTACGGATGAATAACGTGAATAAATCTACTGCTGAGAAGGAATCATGACGAACAAATGAATACTTTGTCATAATTTATTTACATACATTACTCAACCTTTCNTATATATATATATATATATATATATATATATATATATATATATATATATATATATATATATATATATATATATATTACAAATTAGAGTAAATAAATTTGTTCTCCATGTGGTCATATGAAGTTTGAAACTGCTTTTGACAATAATTTTATGATTAAATGAGTCAAAAGTACGACAGGTCGAAGTAAATAAAAAATAATAAAATTGATCGCAAAACTCTCGTGAGTAGTCTACATAGGGTACACAATGAAAAGTATAATAATGATTTAAAAATACGTACCGGGTGGCGTGATTGTGATGAAGCGGGTGTTTGTGAACGTGTGACAGATCTGTTTTCTCGATAAACTAAAAATAAAATGTTTCGTTACGGAACGAGAAATTCGGTGAGGTAGTGTCCTGGAGTAGAAGGATTTTTCACAGTGCATGGCCGTAAACGCTCGACACGCGACTTACGTTGTTCCAAAATGCAACTTTGAAGATGAAAAATAAAGCTAAATAATTGAATATTATGTCGAAAATATGTATTTTTTACTGTAAGCTACATTTTAAAATGCATTTGAGACAATTTGGGGAATGAGTTCAGAACGTATTCTTAACTGTAATATCAATAAATATATTTTTAAGAAACTATTTGTAAGTGGTTGTACTTTCAAAAATTATACATCTTTCATTACCTTCTGGCTTCTAAAGTATTTTTGAGAAATCAAGATAACTCTTATCGAATGTGCGTAAAAATCTTATATGAATATAATACACAGTGGGTTTTGATGAGAAAGTTCACATCAAACAACTCATAAAGAGATATAGATATTAGAAAGTGGTTTTCAATACTAATTGTGATATGTGGCTAATTATTTGAGTATTTAAATAATTTGGATCTTCTTCAGCTGCACAGATATTGATATTCATGTAGAATTTTTAAATCTAACTTTATTTTTTTCCAGTGTTACTTTGTAACCACCAAAAATACAATCTCTCCCGAATTGTCAATTATCCGGATTGATGAGAGAAAAAATGTATTTTTAATTACACTAAAACATTGCTATTTTTACCGTTCTCAGCTATCTTTCACTACTATAAACCTCTATATCATTAAATTATTTTTTACTGTACTATATTGTGAGCCAGTTTTTGTTTTTTCCATCAACAATATGACATTGTTTTGTCAATTTACCTTCAAGATAGCCATTTTCGAAAGAGATATCATTATAAGCATTTTTCATTATCTGGACCGGGTCCGGACCCAAGTGCTCAGGATAATTGGAGTTCTACTGTACAAAGATACACAATTTATTCAATTTCAAAGAGTAACAAAAGCGTAGCAGTGTCGTAAATATTTAAATAGTTGAATAAACCAACAAAGGTAATGTACACTTCATTCGGAGTGCCGGAAGATTTGCTTAATTGTGTAGCCATTAGGAAATTTTTAAATATTCGTGATCCTGTTACGCTGTTATGTTATAAATCAATACATCTACGCATTCGCATCTTCTTGTGCTTTTAAGTAGCACTGGGAAAAATGCACTTCCATTTAAAAATTGAATAAAAATCTCTTTTCTGGAAATATCTGCAGAGCTGAAAAATTACAAATCATTTTAATACGTCGACTTATTATACACTAAGTCACTACTCATCTTAGTGAAAACCACTTTTTGATATCTAGATCGTTTGGGAGATATCTACGCATTCCAATTTTTAGGTTAGCAACTCATAACTTTGCAAAATGTCTACCTATCATCAATTAAAATAAATTTGAACCCTGATTAGGTTAGGTTAGGTTAGAACGTTCGTCTGTCAACAATCATGTATCTTCTCCACAACTACAGAACCGATTTTATTGATTCTTCATTATTACAATTCTGTGTGATCTGAGAAAATTAACTGGACCACGTTTCACGAAGTTTTATTTAATATCGATGATGGATCTTAGACGAAGATCGACAGTTATATGGGAGTGCAATGTTGGCGGCAATTCATGGATAAGCAATTGTGTGGTATTGTATTATTCAATTCTTAATGTATTTCCTGTGGTGGCTGTATGTAATGGTTTGTTTCCCGTGTCAGTTGACCGTTCGAGGGTTAATTTTAGTCTCTTTGTTATGATAGTTCTGTTACTCATTGTACCCTCCTCTGACTTGAACCCTGACTGAAGAGTTGATACTATTAATTGGTTTAGTAATTTGACAAAAAATTGAATTAATTTCTTAATTGTAGACCAATGACAAAGACCAATGACTGATGTTTGATACATATATGATTATGAAGATATAAACGCTGGAAACAAAATACATTTCAGATCGTTCATATTCATATATGAGAATCGTCAATGCATATTCTATGACAGAGACCTATCCAAGAGCGGAGTTTGCGTCCGGAAGTACCAAGAGGACAAAAGCTCGGATGTCACACAAGGCCTCGAATTACAATAAACGTGGTCAAAGCTATTTTCCTTAACAGTAAAGCCGTAATTTTGTTTAATTTATCGAATTTTATTATAATCTTCAAACCATTTTTTTATTTAAAAGTAAATTTGTTAAAAAGCAGAAGCTTTCATAAATAAATTTAACGCCGAACGTACTTAATAATTGTTACTTAACATATCCACAATTGAAACTACAGTTCAGAGAAGTGAGGTTTTGAGAACCCAGTTCTCAAGAACAATCAACAACGCATTCTGTGAATTTATTACATGAATGTTATGATATATATATATCCGCCGATTACCCGGCGTCGCCCTGGACTTCTTAGACAAATCTTCTTTCATGTTGAAAAATAATCTATAAATATTCTAATATTAAAATCGATCAATATTTTAAGATTGAAATAATTTTACTTAATAGTTTTTAAAAAACATACGTAGAGCATCCTAATTTTACAAATTCATAATAATACAAATTTAATTCTAAACTTGATTGTATACACCAATTTTGGGCAAGCAACGTAAAGTTGTCGGTGATAGAAATAAAATTAGTCGAAACGTCACCAAATAACCAAGCACCAACGTCTCTTCACGATTAGGAGACTTTCGGGTATTTGTCGCTCATATGTGCTGAACTTGTATTTATACGACATCATGTCACTGTTTATCTGAAAGGATCCGAAACCTATGGATTAAATCAGTCTTTTTCTATTAAACATTTTATGGCCTTCTCTTCCCACTCCACACACGGCGATTCTAGGGTTGTTTACCCCTTTTGCTATTCCGTTTATTATCATTGAACTGTTCGGAAGGTTGGAAATGTTGAGTGAAGATTTAAAATGTCTAACCGAAAGGCATTACTTGGGGTGCCACGCTAAAGCATTGTGAGCGGTACGACGCCGTGCCGTTCTTGCCCGCNGCATTGTGAGCGGTACGACGCCGTGCCGTTCTTGCCCGCTTAGAGCACATTAGACACAGACGCGACACGTAATATGTAAGCTCGGGAAATGCTGTATATTATCTTATGAGTAGTGCGGGTTCCAGTAGTGAAGTTCGATGATGATAACACTCATACAATACTATTTATTGCACATAGTTTTGGCCTTTGTCCACGGTAAGAATAAATGAATTTATTCAATTTATTACCCAATTATTAAATAGTTTCAACATTACAAGAAAACATCATAGGAGAGTTCAATGAAAATATTGAAATTAATCCTCTCAAACAAAAATTTAGGGAGATATTATGAATGATGTTNGAGAGTTCAATGAAAATATTGAAATTAATCCTCTCAAACAAAAATTTAGGGAGATATTATGAATGATGTTTTAAAACGTTGTGTTTCTGAGTAAAAATTATATTTTGAATAATATGAAATTTGTCTGCCAGTCATAGAATTTTTGTGTGTGTGAAAGGATCGTTGTTGACCAACGCTACAAAAATGTTTTGTCATTTATTGATGAATTACGTGAAGAATGTGGTCTCAGAAAGCGTGAATATATGCCAAGACAAAAACGGGTATTAATGTGAAGCGTGCAAATTCAAGGGGAATGGNATATATGCCAAGACAAAAACGGGTATTAATGTGAAGCGTGCAAATTCAAGGGGAATGAATTCAGTTTGAGAAAATAAAATATTCGGAAAAAATAAAATTTTTATTGGCTTTTATAATTATTACAGAGCATTTAATGCGACGATTGTTGTCTATTGACTTAACATATCGTTGGCAGACCTCTCCTAAATGTACTGAACATGAACGAAAGTACTTAGACCAATTTGAACTTAAAGATGTCGTAATCTTAATGTTAGTTATAAATTATCATCTTAACGAACCATAAATTCTTAATAATCTTAATGATCGTTGCTATAGATGTAATGAGAGAAAGTTCCATCTTATTTATGAACATTCGTTGACAAATCATGTATCACTCAAGTGTCATTCTTTTCTTACACCTAAGAATTGCTTGGCTATTTCACGAGTTCTTCTATTTGCGACGCGATCTTATATTAGCCTATGTATTTGTATTATTTATTGTGTGTTAACCAATGAAAGAAATGCAATTCAGTTTCGGTCGAATCTAAAAATCTTAATTGTACTTTATTTTCAGGGTTTAAATCGTTATATTCATATATGAATCAAACAACGACAACAGTCATACTAATATATTTATTGCATATTGTTTTGGTCTTTGTCCACGTATCAAATAAATAAATAAATTCAATTTATTGACAAATTATTAAGTCAATTTATAGGTATACCATTTCAACAAGAGATTTAGTGATGTGTCGCTTGTGATCCTGAGTTCATTTCTGGAGTGAACAGGATTTTTAGTTCGTAGAATCTCTGAGTGTCTGCAGGATATCCATTTAAAAACTGTTAACAACAAATATTCCAAGTTTTAAAGTATTTTCTCACTATTACCGAGTTTTGTTGTTTATCCTCCTCGGGTATAATAGAGAAATCTATTCCTCCCTTCATGAATACACAACATATATGCCTTTTGACACAATAAATAAGAACGTTGGAAAATACATTACGGAAAACTATCATTATTTCTGAATTTTAACTCGGAGTATTATTTAGACAGTGAGACAATTGAGAGATTTTATGGTATTCAACAATTTTTTAAATCGTACTTTTCTAAGATGTACGAAAAAATATTATCCACAGTAGATCATTTGAGGATGCAATGTAGTATCTTACAACATTTAACGATATTATATTCTTTTGAAAGGAAATTGACCTCGTCTCTTTTGTCTCATCTTGCGGTATTTGAACATGAAGTAGAACCCTTGACCAGTCTGCTGCTCTTTCTTAAATTGGTGCAGTACTTTCTGTTTCGGGAACAAAGATCAAGTTCTTTTTCTATCGTGATTTCACGGCTTGGCAATCCGTTTGACAGAAGAAGTGATGAAATTTTCAATGGCGCAATGGAGTGGCTTCAAAGAGTTTTCCGTAGGAGCTCCTTATCAATTCCCTTTGTTGAGACTGAGCTACTGTTCTATTCCGGATATCCACTACTCGCGAACTCTCCCGGACACTGCGACAGATCGAGTGTGCAGAAACAAACGTTTATTGACTCTTATTAAATAAGCATATTTGGATGCTAATATACGGAGAAAATATTTGGATGCTATTATAGTGTGTATCCCTTTTTTACAACATGGCGACAAGAAAGGATGGTTCCTAAGGTATTCTTTATCATTTCATGTGTCTTACAATTTTACAATTCTTATCATTCCTGCCACTTTACCAAATCTAATTCAATATTCACAATATTCTTTTAGAATGAAGGCATAAAATGTTTTCCGAAACAAAACGTGTCTCTCAGAGAATGTTACTTTTATGTTATCGTTTTACTTTTTGTATATGCTAGTATGAAGGTGGCTGGAACTTTCTCGACCGTTAAGGTAATTAATGTCGAAGAAACATTATCGAAGTATCTCCGTACGTAAAATAGAACAGGGTCGGCATAATTTTTATTTACTTGGAATAGCAAAAAGGGAAAGATCGGTCTTGTAGTAGGATGAATTAAAACAAGTCTAGTTTTCATCCAATGTTTTATTGTAAGTAAATCACAATAATGTTTACACTGATAAGTAAGCACTGATCGCGGACGGACTGTAACATTTTCTAAGAATGTTACTTTCGGAATAAACGCTGCCGACGTTTTCAAACTTCTTAAAATTAAAAAATTTAATAGAAAAATTAGTGCTCTTCATCTATTTCATCATAAGCCATTTAGGAATTTTCTATAGATACAGAAAAGATTTTTGCAATAACATTGAGAAGTTCTCCTAAAAGAAACTTTAAATGTTCTTTGTATTTGGAAAGAATCTCGAAGTTGAGTAAAGTAATTATTTTCGAACACTCAGAAATAAACGTTATCTGAAGAGGCATTATGAAAATATTAAGTTGCTTAATTTACGTAACGAAGTTTTTCATATACGAATATATTCACGTATGTTATCAAGTATTTTTAGTTTTGTTTACTATCCAATTATGTCCATGGAATTTTATAAAGAATGTATAGTAACCGTCGAGAGAATTTTTCCACGTACCTCCAGAACCTCATGGATGGGATCTAGGAAAGCCCATTGCAAAAATTCCACATGAAATTTCGTCATACGTATGTATACATGTCAGTGTTTTACACGACTAAACTCCCATGAAATATTTATTACATAAGTACTCGCATAGATTATTATAGTAATCCATTTTACATTTTCATTTTTAAACTTGTTTTTAACTAGCGTCTTAAAATATTTTAAAGTGTACTACAGGTTATTAAGAAACCCTCTAGGGCAAAAGATATTTGTTTATTAATGCAATAGAAATTAAAATTTTAAATTTTACACAATGTGGAAAATTTTGGCATCGATTTTCACTTATCAATTCTTTTACAGACAAACTAATGAAAAACAAAGTAAACTAGTGGTAAAAACCATTGCACATACCTTCTCATATACGTTTCTCAGTTTGCACTAGATAGCGACATTAAAGCATTCTAGTACGATAGGGTTGATTTTAACATGTTACTTTATATTTTGGACGTCTTCATTTTAAGGACTCTAATGACCTCGATGTTGATGAGCCCCCCCCCAAAAAAAAAAAAATCATTTCACCCTTTTAAAAATTTTATTAAAGAAACACTTTTACTAGCATTTATATAAAATAATCTCTAATGTACAGATTCTGTTCTTTCGTTTTTGGGGAGATAAGATCCGTAAGGTTTATATTATATATCAAAAATTATATTTATTAATAAATATACAGATGAATAGGATATTATTAACGCGAGAACAAAGCCAGAAGACCATTAATACTCTTATATAATTAATTAAAAACTATAGAGTTATTTTTTTGCAATTTGAAATAGCAAAATTATATAATACACATTAATTTTGTCTATGATTAATTTCGGTTAAACAGGGGATACTGTTTGTTTTATTTAATTACTGTTATTTCCTAATGCTTCTTATTTATCTAGTCAAAGAATTCTGAAAGTATTTAAATGTAGTATTTACAATAATATTATTTTTAACGATTGAAACTGCTATAAAGCATTTAATTAAAAAAATCATGAAAAAAAACAAAAACAAAAAGATTTATCACACATTACCTTCAAGACAAACAAAAACACATAACCAAGTTAATTCTTCAAACGATAAGTAATAATAAAAAATTACATCCTCACGCATCAAATAATATATACGAATATTAAATATGACACACAGTATGCACCAGTACACAAGAACATTCGGCAAAATCACATCTGAAACGCAAGTTTACGCAGCGAAAAGATTCAGCGTCACTGGACCAGAGGTTACAACTAGAGCATAGAGGTCGCATGGGTGGAAGATTCACGATACCAAGAGAAACATAAGATGCAGACATTTTTCTGTTCTCCTTTTAAGAGTAACACATTAAAATGACACATCTACAAACATATTCTCATTGGATTCACACCATTGGCAAACGTAAAACTACGCGCCACAAACATACACACACACACAGTGTAAGTAATAAGAGCAAGTAATGAACTATAATTAACATTTTTGTCGTGCTGAAACAAATGTAGTAAACAAATGTGGAAGTACAACAGATGGAAATTATTTCAGTGAGTATATACCAAAATTATAAGCGAAATACTGCTAATGCAATTGTAATATATACTAATTACACTTTGCATACAGAATATTTGAGCAAAATCGTTGGACCAGTTTTTGAAAAATATTCAAAAATGTACTTTGACCTTCATGTAAAATGCCCTCCGTGTTCAAGTAAAGAGAAAATTGAAAGCACGTACATATGTCAGAAGTAAATTCTACCATAAATACGTAAAATGAAAAGAAAAAAAAATAATTTGGCCAAAAATTCCATTATTCCACTTCTGAATGAGGGAAAAGATCGTTCTAATCCGTCGCACTTCCGAACGATTTCTCTGACAAGTTGCGTTTGCAAATTGTTAGAAAGAATGATCAATCGTCGCCTTGTTTGGTCTCTGGAATCGCAAAACTTTCTGACCAATATTCAATGTGGTTTCAGAAAACAGCAGTCAACGCTAGACCACCTTGTTGCGTTCTCATCTACTATCTCATCAGCGTTTGTATTAAGGGAACACCTCGTGGCCTTCTTTTTAGACCTGGGAAAAGCTTATGACACAACCTGGAGGTATGGAATCGTACGAACATTACATTCGTGGGGATTCCGAGCTTGTCTTCCTCTGTTCCTGGAAAGCTTCCTATCTCAACGCTCTTTCCACCTCTGTATTTACTTATCATCGAATCATCCTTGGTGTCCCACAGGGCTCAATCTTAAGCGTCACTCTCTTTGCCATAGCCATAAATAGCATTGCGTCAGTGCTTCAAGAACCGGTACATGCGTCTCTCTTCGTTGACGACTTCGTCTAGCAGCATCTCTGTCATCGAGAGGCAACTGCGATTGGTTTTAAACCGTTTACACGAGTGGAGTACGTCTACCGGTTTTAGTTTTTATGTATCCAAGTCATGCTGTATGCATTTCTGTAGGATATACCATCTTTATAATGACCCAGATCTTTTTCTTGGGGGCCAGCGTCTTCCTTTCGTTGACTCCGCAAAGTTCCTGGGTCTCACATTTGATCGCACACTAACTTGGTGCAAACACATCCGAAAACTACAATACCGTTTTAATTCTTCCCTAAACCTCCTTCGCTGCTAAAGCGCATCATCATGGGACGCAGACCTCACTTGCCTTCTTCATCTGTATAGAAGTCTCGTTCGGTCTGTATTAGATTATGGCAGTATTGTATACACCTCTGCATCACCGTCGACACTAAGAACCCTAAACAGTATCCATCATGCAGGAGCCCGGATTGCAACTAGTGCTTTCCGCACTAGTCGAATAGAATGCTTACTAGTAGACGCTGACTAACCATCTCTTAACAAGAGACGTGATATTCTACTTGGATCTTGGATACATTATCCAAAATTTATTTCATCTTGCACTGCAAGACCTTTGTTACCCCGCCCTGCGGGTGTCCGTTTTAAACAACTGCTAGAGGAAAATGTCATCACACTACCTCCTCCAGTGAAATATCCACACACTCTTACACCACCTTGGTCCTTCATGCAACCAACCATCGACTTTCAGTTGTCTAAACTTTCAAAGCAAGACACTCCTGCCGCTGTGTACCAACAGCACTTCGGAGAACTATAAACCCTCTATTTGGATCATTTGATCATATACACTGATGGCTCAGCAATGAATAATTCCGTTTGTGCTGCTTTCCACTGCCATAGTGCCACCCGTTCTTTTCGCCTCCATTCCTTTTGCAGCGTGTACACTGCTGAAAAATTTGCAATCCTCGAGGCGCTGAAATTCATTCAGCTATCTTCAGTACGGCGTGTGGTTCACTGCAGTGACTCTATTAGTGTTCTGTTGTCAGGGTCTTCACCGTACACTTCTGACATCCTTACACTGACTATTCAGAATCTAACAAGCCATCTAGTAGTTCAAAATTTTGAAATAGTCCTTTGCTGGATTCCTGGGCACGCGGGTATTATGGGTAATGAAGAAGCTGACGAGGCAGCGAAGTGGGGAACGCAGAGGGCAGTCCTTGAACTTTCATCTGTTTCTACGTCAGATTCCAAGGTTGCCATAAGATCATCTCTTCTTGGGATATGGCAAGCCAAATGGCAAACTTGCGCCTTCAAGCTGAAGAAGGTAAAAGACTCCGTTAAGACCTGGGTGTCATCATCCCGTGCGAACAGACGTGAAGAAATAATCCTTACACGTCTTCGTATTGGCCACTGCTATCTTACCCATGGTCATCTCTTACGCGGTGAATCTCCCCCCGTCTGTGAAACTTGCAACACCACACTTACCGTGGAACATTTTCTTCCAGAGTATCTCAAATATAGTACCAGCCGACGGCGAAACAACTTACCGAACAGTTTGAACGTTATGTTGGAAAAAAATGAACAGATTTTGATACGTCTTTTTAGATTCCTTCAGGAATGTGGCTTCTGGAACAGTATCTGATCTTTCTTCGTATGTCATTACTCAAATCCATACACGAAACGGGGCTCCTCCCACAAGTTCTCGGGAGGGTTTGGATTTAAATCTCTTTTTTTTCCTTTACTTTGAATCATCATTTTCTCTCTCTCTCTAAATTGATTTTTTTCTTTGTTTTCGGTTTTTATAATGTTTTTTTTAATATTTGGATATATTGTAATTCAGGAGGGATTTAGTGGGTATGGTCGAGTCATTCGGCGAGTACCACACATTTTAAAATTACCGGGGAGAGACATGTTTGCTCTCCTTAGTGTGTAACTGCATTTTCCCTACCTGCACAAAATTTTAGGGCTCTTTGACCTCGATGTCGANAAAAAAAACGTTTGGCCAGGAGTGCTGCGCACGGACGGATCAGCCAAATAGCACATTTTAGGAATCAGGGGTCTCCAAAACCGATATTTTCGCAAAAATCTCGTTTTCGAAATTTTTCACGATCACAATATTATCTATATACTACGTATATGAGAAAGTAAAAAGCAAAATATATTCATTATACAAAGTGAAAAAGTGGTAATAATGTTAATAAATGGAATATTTTCATAAAGAACAAGTCTAACAGATTCTTTGGTGTTTTAGTCGGTACAGTTATTCTGGAAATTATGTTGGTGGGCTGGACTGACATACTAACTAAATCTGAAGATACTTTTCCGAGTACCTTTAAATAAATAAATAATAAGTGTTGATAAATTTCAAATCATGTATGACAAATTGTTTTTTTTTATACTTACAAAGTACTTTCTTTGTCCTTTTTTGATGAAGCTTTCGGCGTATCTTTTCGATATTCTTGTTTTGGCTTCTTTTAAAACCTAATATTATATAACACTACGAATAAAACAATAAAAAAGCTAATATTTTAAGGTAAAACGAAGAAAAATTAAAATAAAGAAGAAACAGTTTCTTGAGTACTCGCGTGGATTACAATAGCACAAGAATAAAAATTCGCAGAATATAAATTCACTTTGGGTACTTATTGTGTGCTGCACTTGGTGGTTGGAAGGTAGACGAGTCCTCAGGGTTGTGCGATTTGTCAACGCTGATAATAGAAACATAAAACTCCCTGCATTGCAATTACAATCCACGGGTACACGCACTTATCTTCGTTCACATGAAAATAGGAATAGTGATGTTTTCTACCCTACGTTATTCACACAGAGAATCTTTACCTCCGGACTCCCTGCACCGAACAATTCAATAATTTGAAATAAAAACGAGTGAATTCACGGAACCGAATGTTGCTTGTGCAGCCAAGAGAACAATTTCATCTACAAGCAGTAGTCTGAGCAATACGTCATTTTCTTAGGAATCTTCAGCCTTCTCTCGAATGAAGAACAGGATTATTAAAATCAGAGGCCCTCGAATCTTAAATCACGCATTTCTTTACGTAAAGTTTCTTTCGAAGGTAATTTTAATATAATTGTTTGATAAACTTTACAAAAATATCAAAATCTATCATTGAAATGTATGTCATTGCATGTGTATTATTGTTGTCCCGTGGTATTAAAAGGTCATTAGAACCGTGTACATACAAACAAAATTAAATGTATGCAAATATTTTCTGTAGGGATAATTTGAAAACATCTTTTCATCCTATTAACTCTTGAGCTGATACTCATCTTCATTCCTGTATTCTATTCCGGACCACGGAGTGTGCACAGCCCTTCTCTAAACATTACCCGAGGTAAAGAAATACACCCCCCGAGCAATCGATGCACCCTCCACGGTCTAATTAAAGTCACCCTCTCTCTCCCTTTGTCGCTCTTGCGGTTGGTGCAGGGAGCGCTAGTGCAACCCTTATCTCACCCTCTTATCAGAGAGTGCAGTTTATTGCGCTGATAGGGGCGACACTGCGGAAGCTTAATGGCAGACGCTGCGCGCTACCCTGCCTGCCTCGTTCGGTGTTCACGTGCTCCCGTCCCTTAGGAGGCTACTCACGGAGTCTCGCTGTGCGCGTTTCCTTCCGATGCTTTCTTCTCCTTTTGATCGTCATTCCAACATTTTCTTATCCTATACTTACATGCGCTGCCCATTGCTGTCATCGGTAATTGCGATTCTGTTCTATTTACTTCATCCAGAGTCCCTGACTCTTTCTCAACTTAATGATAATTCTTCAATGACCACATACTTTCTTTTCACGTTATTCATTCCTTCTTTTAATTTCGTCCCATCATAATTACTCATCTTCCCGTTTACAAAAAGTATCCACGACGCATAATCTTGTTTAATATGTATTACCTTTTCCGAATAAAAAATCATTTTACACCTTACAATAGAATGATTTCGGACTTAGATGATTTGAATTATTTTCTCGTACACCAATGCATGGAGGAAGAGAAGTTAGTCTTAAATTATGATTTATGTTTTCGTTTTTTATCGATTAATATACTAACATTTTCTTCAACAAATATTTAAAATATATCAATAGTTAAACGTTTTCATACATGTCTTTTGCTCAGTTCGAAAGTAGTTATCGCCAAATTACTGGTAGAGGTCACCGCTGCCACCAATTTGATTTCTAAGCAATATAACAAAGTGGTTTAAGTTTAACTGGCCGTGGAGGTAATGATTTGAAATTAAAATGATGTAACAATGAAGACGAAAGAACAAAAATATGTTCATTAAAAATACAAATATACGATACAATTTTTAGAATTATTTTCACATCAAAGAATTCTTAAACAATATGAAAACTACCACTCTAAAAACCACTTGAATATTTGAAAGAACATAGAGATTTATTTTGATTTTAGAAGTTGTATCAACAAAAGGCTACGCTCAGATATTTATACTTCCCTCCTACAAGGAACCATTTTAAATTTCTTGAGCTGTCCACATAAAGCATCATAGCAAGAGGTTATGCTCAGATATTCAGACTTCCCTCCTATGAGGAATTATTTTCAATTCCGCTGCATTCAAAGAAACGATAAAGTCTAGATAATAATATTTCACCGCGTGTTTTCACGACAGAAAACCTGCATGCTCGTGTATTTCGTCACTAGAAGTTCCTTTCTATGCCAAGATGAAATCTACAGTCGGCCATCAGCTGCCTCCTTCCGCCTCTACATAGTGGCGTTGTGGAGCAATAGGGGTAGGACGAATTACCCTTTATTTCTCCAAAAGAGATCACTGCTGATCACA
This sequence comes from Laupala kohalensis, assembly GCA_002313205.1. Classification (NCBI taxonomy): domain Eukaryota; kingdom Metazoa; phylum Arthropoda; class Insecta; order Orthoptera; family Trigonidiidae; genus Laupala; species Laupala kohalensis. The sequence continues at coordinate 225,329 of NNCF01126725.1, read as the reverse complement.
AGTGGCTGCGAGTCGAGATCCTTCATTGGTACGATTGTCAAAAGTCGTGAAATTCGGGCAAAGTTTAAAAAAAGGTACCGTGGATTATTACGGACCATATCCAGTCACGAATCGTTTGATAACATACGTCATGCTAGAGTCCTAGTACTTTTGTTAACAGAAATTCTCTTAAACGTACTTCAATTAAGAAAATGTAGTATACAACTAATACGCAGAATCTATGAACATAAATGTCAATCAGCTTTGAAAAACTACGTCTAGCATAATGCACGCACTCTGTAGGTTTCTTTGGGAGCGATGTTGGTGCGTATTGAGATGATGGTGTCGGCTGAGTCTGAAAAGTTCAAACAAGAGAGACTTGAGACCTGTTTCACAAATATAAGAGTAACAAGTAAGAGAGGAACATATTACAAACACGTATAATAAGAAAGTAATCATGAGAAATTCAATTTACTTTGTATCTTTATACATAGTTATTTGTTATTATTTTTGCTTAGTGTTAATATTATGCAGTGTTACATTGTTGTTAAGCTTGAAATATTTCAAACCATACGTAAGAAACGATCACTTTCTGTGCTATATCTCTCATAAACTATACTAAAAAATGTTTTTAAAATACTAAATTTGTCATTTCGTAACACAGAATAAAGCAAGACAGAATGGACAGACCGCGAGCGCTTGTTACTGACAAGTGTGAAAATAGTCCACTTGTTGTTGAAAAATACTTGTTACTGTCAAGTTCGCGGAATCTTTGTGAAACGATTGTAACTACTTGTAATTACAAGTATTGTTCGTGACAACTTGTTAGGAACAATACTTGTACATTTGTGAAACTAGCCCTGATGGTGCATTAATTTATAATATTAAAAAGCAGGATTCAGAGGGTCAAAAGCACAAATGGATTTTAGAAAAAACATAGGAATAATAGCAAAAATATAGTACAAATATTAATATTGAGAAAGAGATTATATCTTAAAAGTATAGAGAAAAGTAATAGCATAAATCTACAAATTTTTTACTGTGCGAAATTTTGCAGGGTAACTATTTTATATGCCATTGTTGTGCCGTGAATAACAAGGAAATGTCACTAATTATATTTAAAAGGAATTATGACGAGAGATATAGTAGTAGTAGGATAGGCCGGGGTTGATAGAATCATTTTTGACAAAACCACTCTTTGCAACATTTTGATCTTGGTATATTAGGCAGTATGTCTTAATTGAACCTCATGTATCATACTATGTATGAATGTGGTGATTGTGACATTATATGCATAACACAAACATCTGGAAACATTTTTACAAAATCTGAGAAAATGGTTCAACCGACCCCATATGCGGTCGTTTGTAACAGTGGTTGGGGTCAGATGTCAAGTTAAGTCAAACTGTCCCACAACAGACCCCGAAGGTGCCCAAGGGATTCACAGAGGGTAGAGCTCCGCAATTACCTCTCAACTAGGAGGAGGAGATGTGGCTAGCATCTTGCTCGTCAGTGGGGTCAGTTGTAAGGAGTAAAATAAAGAGAACTTTCTGTTATTTAGTTATTTTTTAAGTCAAAATCACAGAAAATGGCCTTATAGTAATATTACTAATAAGGCACGAAATCAACGTCTTACTTATGGATCAGTATCATTTATTATTTGAAGCATTTATCTGAATAAGAAAATTAAACAATAATCAGAAATCTGCATGGAAAACTAAATGTAATTAAAGGAAAAGAATAATCTATCCATATTAAGAACCCCAAGAATACATCGTGCAACATAAATCAAACTTCTAAAATCTAATCAGTCAGATTACATTTGTGTTATTCACATCATGTATTGTTTTTTGTTATTCACATCATGCCGTAGAAGTTTAAATAAAGTTCCAAACTGAATATTAAAGTAAAAAATAAAAAGCTTCTCTGCGACAAAAGTAATCAACTGTTACAAAACAAAAAGTAACAATTTACATAAAATTATAGGACAAATTACAAAATATAATAATAGTAATAATAATAACAATAATTATTATAATTCATATAAAATGGTGTTCTAGCTGAAGAAGTCTCATAACCTTCCCTCAAAAATGTTTCATGTCACCCTGAAAAAGTGTTACCCGCCATATCCGCCACATATTTTGAAACTTTTTTCGTCAATTAACTTCAAGATAAGGAATGTACATAAAAATTACACATATTTGAACTCCAATAACAATATTTTTACGTAAAAAATTTACTAACTGTAACTAGTGTAATTTTTTATTTAAAAGCAATAAATAGCTTCAAAGATACTTTTGCTTGAAAAAGTACAATAATTCCTCTTACATACGTATGCTTTTCTCGAGGAGACACCACATTGACGGACACGTTCCGACATGGTTACAGCGTCATTTTTTTTTCTTGCCTTGCTTCGCTTCTTCTACTGTTAAAAGTTTTTTTGTTAGCATTTAGTCAATCGTTCCCTGTTTCAATCGATCTCAGTCTACCTTACAGTTTTTAAAAAGTAAGATTCATTATGGATTCTGAAAAAAAAAGATGCTCGGAGGATGCAATGTATAAATTGTTGCATGATGTAAGCGGAAGTAAACAAAAGTGTCAGGTCGTGATATCAATGTATATATGAGGCGCATTTGATAACGCGTCATGGGCCAGATTCTCTTCCAAACGTATGAAATAGAGGTTACCTTACAGTATGAATAACGATACATATATTTTGGAGGTTTAAATTTGATATCCCATCCTGGTCCGGGTTTTTCTCCGTTTTTCCTTCGGGTAGAGGCGGATTTCTTATACAGGTTCTCTAGGCTTTGTCTAGGGGCGTGTTTATTGTAACAATAAATCGTGAATTTAGTGTTTTTTCAACTCTTATGATTTTTAAACACTATACTCAGAATAATCTATAGTTCGATAATAACTTGTACATGTAATTTTTTGCGTAAAATTACAAACATATTGACATTCTAATAGTTTTATAACTCGCAGCTAACTTTTTATCTTATCTAGGAACTTATGCAAAAAAAAAAATTTGAATCCGCCTCTGCCTTAGGGCCCGTGATCGGAATTGATGGGATGGTCCCTTGCTTGCTTCCGGAGTGTAAATTAGTTTATTGTCCTCCACGTGGTCAAACGCAGTTTGTACTGTTTTTTGACAATACATTTATTATTATTAAATTTAGATATTAAAAATATAAATTTAAAGAATCTATCTGAATTAAATTTACAGCCATAAAATAATACTAGAATATAACATAGAATACTGATAATAGAAAACCCAAATGAAGGATGAGGAATCGAAAATATTGAAGTTTCTGTCACCAAAAGCGATGCTATTTATACTTTCTTATGCTGTACTTTTCGTATCTTCCTACTGTCATTTTGATAATAAATCGTGCCATATTAGAGTTTCCAGCAACATTCAACGCTACTGCTTCCATGATAAAATTACTATTCATGTTATCATTTAGCTCTGTCCCCTTAAATCACATTAGTCGGTCAGTATACGTCCATTGCCTTTGCTAGTTGTAATATTCTCCCATACAATGTGCTCCTTTGCTATAAACTGTGTTCCATAACCTTCTTAATCACTATAATGTTACATTCGGACCAGTTTGCTCTCGCTGTTTTTCCTTCTCTTCTTCCCATTCACAGTGATAGCATCTCGTTTGGAAACACAACAAAAGCATGAACCCAGGAAATATTAATGCACTGTGAGGTGTGTAATGGACCGTGTAGCATCATTCAACCGAAACATGGGATGGAACTGCAGATTGTTTGCTCAGTCTTAACGAAGCGTAAATGCAGTGCAAATCAATGCTATATATTTTTATTCAAAGCAAGTGCATGCAATTTCATATTACAACCGTATCATCAGAATATACTAGTTTCAAATTGTTTCGTACTAGGAGACCTCATCTACTCCAGACAAATGTCAGTTCGATACCATAAGATTCCCGGCAACCCAACATCTCTTCTTCCGTTTTCTCACCGACTTCACAGTTAGGGGGATGAGCGGGGATTATTGGCCTGAACCTCGTCATAAGACTTGAAATAAAATAAAATAAAATTATATACCAATTCTTTTCTTCTTTCACACTGAGGGTGTGCATCGTCCGGCTGTCCCATTGTTATATACTCATCATTTACACTTCGACGATTCATGAGTGGATATCAACAATTTTTATGTTACTTCCCCCTCCTCCTTCCTTTTTAACACGGAGCTAGTCACTTTAAACGGATTAGGAAAATTAGTAAAACAATGCGAAAGTAACTGTTGTGATAATTTTACCAGGACAAAGTTACTACGAATACGGAAATAAAGAGTTTTTAAAATATTGTATTAGGTGCGTGTGTCTCATATAATGAGGAATAGAAACAAACATAATACAACAGATATTTTTACCGAAGAGCTTTTCTTATTAGAGATTAGTTGACAAATAAACGAAGATATTCAGGTACAAATGCAAAGATAATTTGTTACCATCCTTTTTAAATACAATGCGATCAGTACCCGCGTAATCTATATGATCTTGAAAACTGAATGGGGTCATTTACCATGAGAATTATTTTTCAACCAAAAATTAACATAATTTCTTCATGAATTATTAATTTCACAATAAAAACCAATATTTTAATATACGCAATGTTGTTTCCTTTTCTTAGGATCGCATTATATTTTTTTGGGAAAATACTAATGAAACACTCAGAGGCCTTCGAAATGAATATATTTTTCTTAAATCTCAAGATACAATTTATTTAGTATCTTAGCATAAATTCTATTTTTTTCTTCGATTTATTAATTTGCGACATTAATAAAAATAACCCTTTCTGTGAGAAAGAAGTTCCTGCAAAATCAAACACAAACGTTTCCTTGATATTTTTCGACAGAATTCTTTCAGTGAAGGTAGAATCCAAACTGTATGAGGATTGTAAATAATATTTGTTAAAACATAAAATATTAATTTCAATCTGCTCTTGAAATACGTTTTTCTCAATTACATTATTGAAAACACTCGCATGGATGGTGATTATTTAGATTAATATTTGTTAATAAGAAAATATGCGGTAGTTTTAACATTCATTCAATATATGTGAACCGGTTACTCACACAAACTTATTTAAAATTCTGACAAAAATAACTTCTTCAAAATTGTATTTTCCTTCAGTGTTTACAGTTAATTCACAGAATGATATCGTATCATATTTTATTAGAATTATTGTATAGGATCTATAGTAGAAATGAACACGCTGGTTTGCGTTTACAGACTTGCAAACACAAAGAGACCAACTGTTCGTTCTAGAGAAAATTGCATTGCAGATAGAGGTGTGTGTTAGTAGCAACGTATGACCACGGAAGAGTCACTCGCGTGTTCATGGAGGGCATCTTTTTCTCTCGCACGAGGCGCAAGTTGAGTGAGGGAGTGTCAGGAACCATCAGATGCAGAGAGATAGAGAGAGAGACGAAACGAAGAGAAGAAATGAGAGAGAACGAATAGGACGAGTAAGCTGTGCTGCGAGAATCGTTCCATCGATCCATCGCAACTCTTCTTTTCGCTTCCAGCTCGCCTCCACTACATTAGTACAGATTGCGAGTGCGAAAAGGGTGATATCTTTTCCAAGCGGAGTTCAAACGAATGTATCTTTTTATGCGGGGAAAAAGAATGAAAGGACACAACATAAAATGTAGTGCATTTTTAACCATTGCATTTAGTAGATGTAAAACAGTAAAAAGGGGGAGGAGGGATAATCGAAAAGTACTAAAATAGTTTTGCTCCTTCTTCCACAAGTAAGAAAAAGGGGTCGATAAAATACTCCTCGTTCAATCAATAATTTTTTTATTTTTCACTAAAAGATTTTTCGTTGTGTGATTTTTAATTTTTAGAGTTCGAGGGAAATGTTTTCGGTTTTACACCTTACGACAATATTTCTTTGCTCTTAATTAATTTATTAATAATTTATTTATGTTTAATTTCTTAACTATTATATATTCCGTGACCGAAATTTCCTTGAATTCTGACGCGATGCCATGAACTGGAGATGCATCAGAATCGCCGAGATGATGCTNTAAGAGACAGCTATTACTCGGCTCCCATGAAGGTTCCAGTGAAACTTGAATGCATTAAAATGCGATTTCGTCGGCGCATTGTGCCGGAGTTGCGCCGCGTCAAACGTCGTTCGCGTCGCGAACATGCAGTCTCCCGTTCCTGCATTTTTATGGACCACAAAGAAGACGAGTAAACGCTCCGATCTTTGTAATGTGTCTCGGTTAAGTGCTTCGTACCGGAAGCACCTTGGGAAACGAAAAGCTCTTCTTTGTATTATGTATACAGCGAGTCTTCTATATTATATTTTCAGGGTTTTTTTCTTCGTAAAAATGGGTAAGACAGACAGAGTTATTGAAGTTTTAGTTGGTAATAAATTATAGCGGAATGACACGTTAAGAAGAACGTGTAATGTGACATTTTACGATCCGTCTCTTTTTTAAGACTAAAAAGAAGGCAAATTTTAGTCGGAGATTGTTCTATTCTAATGAATCCCGAAAGGATTTGACTCGCACGAGATAAGAATTTTATAGTCTTTAAAATGTTTGTGTAATTTATACGTGCGTACTTGAAAGGTATAATTTGACTGAAATAATTTATGTGCAAAAATTGAAGCTACTGATCGATATAAATTCGGAGTATCCAAGTAAATCACTTTTAAATTTTATCACTAACTAAATTTTAAAATATTTTTTACCTTCACGACTAATATGTAATCCTATGAACTTATAACAGAGACACTAATATCTAATATGTTCATGACATGTTGTGTGATATGTTGCCGAACAAATGAATGCTATAAAATAAATTTTAGAAACTTAGATAATGTTATAGTATCGTGAATTACACAAGATGATCATGATCGCTCAGTAATTTCCTTTCTCAAATGTAGTTGAGTTCAAATCTCTCACAATATTCACAATCAATAATGAATTGTTATTTATAGAGTCCTTACATTCAATTGTGAACTTGAGAACTGAGGAAGACCTACCGCGTTGGAAGACCTACCGCGATGAACTTGTTCGTATGGTTAACATTGAAAGAACCCATAGAAGCTGAAGGAGAGCTTTAAACAAGCTATTAAGGTGTATTATGTGCTAAACAGTATTTACTTGAGGAAGATTAAAACGTAAAACTAGTGGTGGAGAACCATTGACTTACTGTCTCAGATATGTTGTTCGGTCTCTATTTTGACTAAATGAGAAATTAGAGCACAAATATATTAAACCATAAAATAGAACATATACATATATGTTGCGCACATTATTGCGTGTGAAGACAATTAATAATGTGTATTTCAGAAAACCGAACTATTCTTAAACTTTTTAGAGGGTTATAAATAAGCAGACAATTTTTTTTCTGTTCATAGAAAATAATTTTTCTATGAATAATAATAATAATAAATTTATTGTCAAAAAACAGTACAAACTGCGTATGACCACGTGGATGACAATAAACTAATTTACTCTCCGGAAGCAAGCAAGGGACCATCCCATCGATTCCGATCACGGACCCTAAGGCAGAAGCGGATTCAAAATTTTTTTGCATATGTTCCTAGTTAAGGTAAAAAGTTAGCTGCGAGTTATAAAACTAATAGAATGTCAATATGTTTGTAATTTTACACAATAAATTTACATGTACAAGTTATTATCGAACTATAGATTATTCTGAGTATAGTGTTTAAAAATCATAAGAGTTAAAAAAAACCCACTAAATTCACGATTTATTGTTACAATAAACACGCCCCTAGACAAAGCCTAGAGAACCTATATAAGAAATCCGCCTCTATGCATGGTTGGTATCAACAAAAATATTTGGAGGTTTATGGTATAATCATTACGAGCCACATTTTGGTATCATTTCCACATCGCTATTTTATAAACTGTATTACAAAGACGTTATATTGTATTTGGTGTTATTTTCCGCGTATCTTACCCAATTAAAAATGTTGGTATTGTGTGTAATTTTATTACCACAGTAACTTATAACAATAGTTCTGAACATTGCAGTAGTATATAACATTAGTGTATAATTGACAATCAAAGTAACGCATAATTGACAGATGTTTCCTTTGCAGACATGAAAATGTACTTTAGTATGACTTAAAGAATAAATATCTTTCAATATAATGATTCGGTCTCGTATCATGTTTCGGCGAAAACTTGCCTGCAGCATTAGCACATGCGGAGAAAGTTCCACCGTCACAGAAATTGCAGTTTGGATTGTTTTAGAGAATTTATGTCAGTTTGTTTACGGTTAGTTTAATTGGAAAGTTAAAGCGCGGGATGCTGAACTACGGAGCGGAAGTGGGATTTAATCAATTCTGTTTTCGAGTTTTTATGTCAAAGTTTGGAGCAGAGTTTCGAAAATAAGCAGTTTGAATTATTCCATTGTTTTTTATTGTTGCTATGCTTAGGTATTAGAAGTTGGAAATAAAACTTAGGTGTTCTAAAACTTTCAAAAAATGCTATACATTAAATATTATGACATAACAAAATTTGGAAAAAATACATGAAAATAACACTCTTTTTCATTAATAAAATTGTTCCATGTCAAGTTATAATCAAGAAGTGTGAATATGTTTCTGTAATTTTGCAATGTCTGATACAAGGGAAATGAATTTAATGTGAAAATTTGTTTAATAATTTTGCAATGTCTGCTACAAATGAAATTGATGATTGGTTGTAGCATGATGAATACAAACAATACACAAGAACGAAAGTATGTTGTAATCTACTCTACTTCAGTTTATCGTTTTTTTTGACCGAAATATTCTTAAAAACTTGAAATTATGGAATTTGAAATTTATAGTCTCATTTTTCCTTTAGTAATTTAATGCTTTACATATGAGTGCACAATTGTTTCGTATTAATTTAATGGTATGGTAAAAATTATACTAGTTAAACATATCAAGCGAAACTTTCATCCACAATGACCATGCATGTTCATCTGCTGCTTTACGCATATTTTATTAGTTTTAGAAATACAGCAATATTAGTAATCCACTACAACAATATCTGATCGAGTACAATTCGAGTGTCACTATCTATTATGAGATTACAATTTACAGTAATTTAATCTTGATCCCAATGTGACTACGAACAACCTAAATTCTTATTATAACGTTAGATGAACTTGCTCAGCGCCGCTCACGAGTGAAATTGATGTCTTTGCGACTGCTCCACGTAACTAAGTCACGAAGTTCGGTGAATGGATTATTAATAAATGGTATACTTTCCAAAAAAAATACAATAAAACTTATTTGTTCTCATCTCTACATAAACAATCTGCGTTTCATTTTGGTACATCAGAATTGGAGTAAGAATTAAAAATATGAGGCGAAGCAGTTACTGTATTACTAGATGTGTCGTGACTGTTCCAATTGAAGATCAATCTAGTGAATCTTTGAAGAAACGAGATGCTTCGTAATGAATAATCAGTTCTTCTCGGGATTTAGAAACAATATTATTTCTGAGCGTGATTGCTTCTTTAGCCCTTTTTAATATTCTTTTAATTTGTCAAATGAACAATAGGAAACGACTTGTTGCAAAAATCTGATGATACAATGCATAAAATAGTAACCTAAACACACAGACATATTTTTGGCATAAAAGTTCACTATTATCATTAGAAATAGTATTTTCATCAATACAAACAGCAGATTAAATGGATCATGATTTGTGACACAAATCTTCATTTTACCAGTCACATATTTGCTTAATTTAATGACAATGTTTAAGCCATAAAATATGAATAAAGAATGAAATAGTATTTGCATATTTTATGTCAAATATAGTTTGGTAGAGCAATTATTTAGTTTGTTAATAAGATGTTTGTTTCCGGAGACGAACTTTTTTTGTATCCTTCACTGCGTTTTTGATGATAAAGTTTATTTATATATACTTTGCAGTCGCAAAGACATCAATTTCACTCGTGATCACCATTTTAGAAAGTTAGCGTAGTATAACATGAGGACTTCATGTGAAAAGAGAATATTTTTCTGTAGCAACTCTAGATTGTTAAGTACGCCCACTTCTCTTTAGTTTTCTCTTTAGAAAATGAGAATTCAATGTATCACCGCCTTACTTTTAATTGCCTTTTTTCCGAATATAAAGTGAACTCCTCTCGGAAACATGAACAAAGTCCATGGAGACTAACTATCTGTGGGTGCCACAGCTTGTCTGCAAGTGTGTCATCGTTGAACGTTGACATCTCTTGTGCGCTTGAAGCGCCCACGTGCCAAACGCAAGTTCGCCGGTGCGCGAGAGAGCTATTCCGCATCAGAGAACAAGGTTTTCCGTTTGACTCTACACTGCGGCGATTGCAATCCAATTTCAACGTAGTCTCTGACACTGAATTTGTTCTATCTGATGAGTTAAAGAAACTTCATTGCATGATTGGTTTTCTAGGTGACAGCAGATTTTACTCTGTACTTTACGATGTTTGTATTGCAAGGATAGTATATTATCGTTACTTTATTCATTGTTTTTTTATTGCTTATGATAGATGATGTTGAGATGATATTTAGGAACATTTTATGGCAGCGTGTTCTCGCTGATGCCAACTTGATACACCAGAATTTCGGGGTGATATACGATGGGATTTGATACGAGGTTATCGATGAAAATGTGGTATGAAACCACTCAGAAACGGCAGAGATCGAATCCACTTACTTGGCTTACAGGCGTACTCCACCCGCTTGGGTGAAGGTTTGTTTTGTATTAAAGTTACACCTGGTTCTTTGGAACTTTATATAAAAAAAACGAAGTGCTGAAGATCCTCTTTGCAGATTTCCGACTACGAAGTGTTTTTGTCTTTGGAATATTTTTCCCTCCCTCACCTTCCTCGCGCAACTCACGAGTCAGCATTTCACACGTCGGAAGAGAAAAACATGTTGATGTTAAAAACTAAAAATAAATACACATTATTTATCCAAAGATAAGTTAAATTTGCAGCAAATAAATGAGATTCTTTCTCAAGATGCTACTCATAACGTGCAAAAAATTCATTGAATTCACTAGCACACCGATTAATTTGAAAATGGGTAAGGTTCTAAAATCGTACGAACAAAATGACCGGTTATTTCACCTTCAGAATTCTTTTTTTTTTTCATCTTATCCTGCAGATATCTTACGTTCTTTGTAAATTTTGCTATTAAGTGAATAACTTTATATGAAGGAATTGTGAAGAATGCAAAAGGACACCCTCATTGTAAAATGTGCAAGCGGTATTGGGGCGTATGTCAGTTTTGCAGCGGACACCTGTCATTAACGTTACATTAGCACGCCAAAAAACCTGCATGTATGTCGAATGTATGTAAACTTCTTGACTATTTCCAGAAAACGGTCCCAATTGTTTTAATGAAATTAATAGTATAGAGGTGTTTTAGAATGAAAAATGGATTCATTTCTGAGTAGGATCTTCTGATTAGAAAATAACTATGTGTACAGCTATGTGTAAATAAAAAACAAAGTACTAAGAATAGATAACTTTCAATTGTTTAGATTACCAAGGTGTCAATGAAAAAGTCAAAGCCTCTAGAAGTAAAATAAAAGATACCGTTTTGTCTAATCTCAATCTACGCCTCTCTCTTTCATTGCAAAATACGAGGAGCAGAATGGATAGTATCGATTTACTAGGTAACGGATACTACAGCTTGTAATGGATAAAATTACCAGCGAATGCATATATTGTGGTTTCAAAGAATAGATAAATTTATGATATAAAATATGTGAATGGAGAAGTCCCAACCTATTGAAGCAAAATCAAAGTAATATAATATATCTTCTATTTAATGAGTGTCTTTCATATCCTAAATGCGTGGAGACAAGTTGATAACCTTGAATCTTTGAGCTTGGTATTATTACACTGATCTGCGAATGGTGTGGACGTTACTGGTAATGCAAAGTCACAATATTACTAAAAATATTTCGTATATATTTTCCAACCATATGCAAAGCTCTCCATCGTCAATATCTAATATTTTTGATTATTTTTCACAAATTATTTTTATCGAACATCAATAATGTTTACAAATAAAATATTTTAAAAAAAGTTTAGTATGCCTCCTCAACTGTGTTAATTTTTTTAAAAGCCTTTACTTGACAAATTTAAGAAAAGTAAATATTTTAATGTCTTATACGAGACGCTTAATATCTTTGTGTTGCCGTTGATCGTAATGTTTGTAATGAAACATAACATAGTTCTCAAAGAAATTTATCTAAATTTCTTTTGAAAAAGTATTTATTGAAAGGAATGCAAATTTCAACTCCGTACAATGAAATGTGTGTTTATTCTGAATAAATATAAATAAACGTTATTGCCAAAAAAGCAGTTACAAACTGCATATGACTACATGGGGGATAAGAAACTAAGTTACTCTCCGGAAACGAGCAAGGGACCATACCATCATTTCCGATCAAGGGATCAAGGGCAGAGGTAGATTTAATGCTTATAATTATTTCTCTATGAAATATGTACTCTTGTCAATTTATTATTTCAAAATGAAACGTAGATATAATGTGCTGTCAAAATTCGATATTAATAATAACAAAAGTATTAAATGATATTCCTGGCTATAGAAAATCTGCTACTACCCGGAGGAAAACCGGAGAAAAAACCCGGACCAGGATAGACATTCTTTAGTCAGGTGACCACTTGTTGGATTAATGGATTGATGTTGTAAATAACCGGATTGTGGTGAACTAACAACGCTTATTTTATGATTTGCATGTAATTATATAATCAGTGTCAAATTTAAATTAATTGGATGTAATGATGAATAAAATTAGTTTAAATCGCTTTCGTGTTAACGAACGGTAACCGTTAACTCCATGTTATCCCAGTGTGTGAACTCGTTCATTTTGATTAACTCGTTTGTCATATAATCGGTATTCCCAACGTGCGACATATTCTATTATAACAAGAAGAATCTGTGACAGCAGTTCTAAAAGGAGTTTATAGAAGATAATTTCATTTTTTTCATTTAGAGGGACATTTCAAGCAAAATTCTTGTCAATCCCAATTATTTAGTAACACTTACGGCCAATATGAATACTTGTCCAGATATACTGTGCTGTACGTAAAAAATCAAACCGACAAGGTTTACTGACATATAAGGTAATAATTGAAAGTCTTGTTTACATGAAAGTCTTATTTATGAAACAGGCGTGTTTGTTAAGACCGAATTACTGAAGTGCCACCCTTTCTTTACATAAAACAGTCTCGTTCACGAACACTGTACTCGCAATAGTAGTAATATTCATCGCCCTAGAATGTCAACCACTCTTTGCCAAAAAGGACCTTATCATTCGGGAATCATTATATATAATTCCCTGCCCAAGAATATAAAAGATATTATGAAATTGAATCTCTTTAAATCAGCGGTTAAAAACTACCTCCTGCACCAGTGCTTCTACACTGTAAAAGAATTTATTGATTTTAATGAAAGTTAAATTCGTCTTGTACTTTATCACGCCATTGCTGTAGCACTTTTTAAACAACTTATAACAATTTCAAAAACTATTTTCTTGCATGATTGTGTTGTCTTACGGCTCATATTAATTTAGTTTTATGTGTACTCAACTTTGGCACNCATGTTTATTGTAACAATAAATCGTGAATTTAGTGGGTTTTTTTCAACTCTTATGATTTTTAAACACTATACTCAGAATAATCTATAGTTCGATAATAACTTGTACATGTAATTTTTTGAGTAAAGGTACAAACATATTGGCATTCTATTAGTTTTATAACTCGCAGCTAACTTTTTATCTTATCTAGGAATTTTTGCTGAAATGTTTTTGAATCCGCCTGTGCCTTAGGGTCCTTGATCGGAATTGATGGGATGGTTCCTTGCTTCCTTCCGGAGAGTAAATTAGTTTATTGTCCTCCACGTGGTCATACGCAGTTTGTACTGTTTTTGACAATAAATATATTCATGTATTATTTACGTTTAGTTTCTAAATGACGTTTAATTAGAAATGGTTTCAGCCAATTATTACCAAGATTGAACCACAAATTAAATACAATCATCTTCGACTATCTTTATTTCTTTCACGTAAAATCTACATCAAAAGTTATTAACATGATGATTTCTTTGTCTTCTCGTTGTAGTATTGATCCACTTATGATGAATGACCTGCTGAGTTGGATGGTGGTATAACACTTTTAACTTCCGCAGTTTTTTCAATTTCCTGTTCATTCTTCCTCTTTTCAACAAGTTATACCCGTTAAGTGAACGTGAACAGTGCTTTTACACAACAGACAGCTGCATATGACGCCTGGTAAATCAAGAAATAGAATATTAATAATATTGATTTGTCGAGATTTAAGTTTTAGTTTAGATTTTTGTGATTAGATCAATTTTTCATCTTCCAAGAGGAGTCTTAAAATTGCCGTAAAAATGTTCGGTTTTTAAAATACATGCAAAATCTTTATTTTGAAAAACTCACAGTACAATACACAAACATATTTGCATCTATCCGCCTCAAGGGGAAAATACAAATATTATCGTATAATATCGCATGCAAATTCCCATTTACGGAAGGAAAATAGTTGGAATCTTAACAGATGTATGAAATCTCTACTAAACGTCATTCAGAAACTAAATAACTCACTGTGAAGTTTTTGTCTGGAATTCCCCTCACCTACTCCAGATAAATATCGGAGCCATATCTTGCGCGACAACCCAACATATCTCCTCAATTCTCTCACCCAAGTCACTGTTAGCACTGGAAGAGCGGACCTCATGGCTTGAACATAGCCACAAGACATGAAATAAATAGATAAATGGGTTTGCTAATTAAGGAAGTTTAATAAATGCATATAATTTTTTAACATAAGAAAATTAGTTTTTTAATTCATAAGTAATCAACATTGCTGCAGTTTTTACCAATTACTTACATTCGTGAAGTGTGTAAGGAATAGTTAATACATTCTGACAAGTTGTGACTTAAAGAAAGAAAATGGCACAACTCCAGTCCTTGTAATTTACTTCGCCAGTGCATGTTTTTGACAAGAAAATACCCATTGAAAGACCTTGTCAGGCAATTAAAGCTGTTAATGGCGTTTCGAGTCGTTCACTCTCCCTGACCGTCGCAGCGACAAATGTGGAACAGAGGTATTCGATCGGTGAATGCATGCAGCAAGTAACAGAACACGCATGCTACTCACGAACACGAAAAAGGCAAATCATTAGAAACTGTTTCATTCGAGCATAATTGCAAAATTATACCTAACACACGGACTTGAACTAACGCCAATGCCAATATTAAATGATATATTCTTTTAGTTCAAATATTCTACGTTGAAAGATAGAAAGTAAGATTCATGTCAAAAAACCGGTTTCAAAAATCTCTGGAGACTTTTAGATAATTGTTTTTTTTTCTCGAACTGTGCAAAAAGGTGGAACAGCTAGTAAAATCATCAATAGAAACTAAATGTAAAACACTCGAACGAAAAATGACTAGACTTCTTAAATAATAATAAAAAAAATTTTAATAATAAATTTATTGTTAAAAGGGCAGTACTGACTGCGTATGACCACGTGGAAGACAATAAATTAATTTACTCTCCGGAAGCAAGCTAGGAACCATTCTATCAATTCAGATCAAAGGCCCTAAGGCAGAGGCGGATGAAAATTTCAGTAAACTTCTAGATAAGATAAAAAGTTAGCAACGTGTTATATTTATAGAATATCTACAAATTTGTAATTTAACACAAAAAATTGTCACAAGTACGTATTATTATCATCGAACTATAGATTATATATTATTAATCGTATTAGTATTAAAATAACACTAAATTCAAGGTTTATTGTTTCAATAGACGCTCCCCCTAGACAAGAGCCTAAAGAAACTGTTTGAAAAATCTGCCTCTGCCGG
This sequence comes from Laupala kohalensis, assembly GCA_002313205.1. NCBI lineage: Eukaryota > Metazoa > Arthropoda > Insecta > Orthoptera > Trigonidiidae > Laupala > Laupala kohalensis. The sequence goes on along the minus strand of NNCF01126725.1, from coordinate 209,425 downwards.
AAGAAAAATCGGAGAAAAATCCAGATCAAGATGAGGCTACAGAATTAGTGTACATAACCGTGCCAAGGCTGAGTAAAACTAAACTAATATGAATCATAAGACACATCATAAGCATTCAAGAAAATAGTTTGGATATTGTTATAACTTATTTTGAAAGTACTACAGCAATGGCATGATAAAGTACATACAAGAGGAATTTAACTTTTATTAAAATAAATAAATTATTTTACACTGTAGAAGACTGGTGTAGTAGGTAGATTTTAACTGCAGATTTAAAGAGATTCAATTTAAGAATATCTTTTATATTTTTTTGGAGGGAATTATACAGAACGATTTCCGAAAGATATGTTCCTTTTTAGCAAAGAATGGTTGACACTCTAGAACGATGAATATTATTCTTATTGCGAGTATTGTGTTCGTGAACGAAACAGTTTTGTATGAAGTAAGGGTGATAATTTTACTTTACTTTTACCCTTACTATTTAGTAAGGGTAGTTATCTTTAGTAATTCGGTCTTAGCAAACGCAACCGTTTCATAAATTTAAATACAGGGAAGGATTAATTATTTTAATTCCTTAAATAAAGGTTTACAAGAGTTTCGGGGATGAGATTTGCAAATTATCCGAACTATCATTGTCTGAATTCTGAAAGTTTGGATGCTCTGCCCGGAATTGCCCCAGAAGATAAAGCCGTAACGAAAATGGGAGTAAACGTTTGCAAGTAAATATAAGCAACGGGAAATACGTGGCTTGGAACAGCTTTCATTTTGACTTTACGTTCCAAATAATAATCAAGAAGAGCCGATATTGAAAAACAAAATTCTATGTGTACTTACATTATTAAAATTGCTGTTTATTTTTTGAATTGAATTGGAACGATTGTAGTCGATAGTAGTTTTCAAACTATCGGTATGGATGTTTACTAGTAGATCGTAGTACCTACTTTCGATGTTTAATGCTTCCTATTAGCAACGTTTCAGATGAATCGGAGAGGGGAGTGGGGTCGTTTATCGTAATCAGGTTGAAGGAATCAATAAAATTCTGGAATCGATATTTATTAGTGAATGTGCGGAGTTGGATACTCAGGAAATCAATGTTGAAATTTCCGCATGCAACGATAGATTTTGTAGATTTACGCGTAATATGTCTTAAAATAATTACAAGATTCCGAAAAAATATTTCAAGGTCTGATTGAGGAGGTCTATAAATACACAAAACAATAATAATGGTGTCAGTCAAATTAGCGGCAGAAAATTGGAACATACTATCAATGCAGAAGTTATCGTAGCCTGGTAGTTGAGAAGATAACATAACGACCGTAGATACACTTACTTGCATGGGGATTTTTTCCTTTGAAATTTTGTCGACAGTAAGAACATGACAAATACTAATTAGGAATAAAAGTATCATTGATGTTGTTAGTTGAAAGCCATTGTTGTGTGAGGCATAGCAAATGAAATGGATTTTCGTGTACAAGAATTTCGATGTCTGTCAATTTGTTTGAAAGGGATTGGACATTATGATGAAATATAATTATTTTATTTTCGTGAAGAATTTGTGATTCTCGTAAAATTGAATAGAAGTTAGACTGTGGCTTCATTCATACGTGCATTCGAGTTTTTCGATTCAGACCGATGGTAATCATGAAAGAAAGGTTAATTATGCAAAGAATTTTTAAGATAAAGAGCACTTTTATCTGCTTTTGTAATGTAATGCTGGTAACCTATAACGCGAATTAACCGCCAGTGTGGTATGAAAGGTTGTGTGACTATATGGTTTGATTGTGGAAATGGAGTAGTCTAGATTTAGTTATAGCCGTAGATTACGTAGAAGCACATAGTTAAGATGCACCTTTTTTTCACAATCTGCCGTTGGGAATGTAGGGTAGTGTGGTGCAAAGGTGGGTGCTAGGTAAATATTCCGTTCGATGATGTGAGTTTGTTGCGATGTTTATTTCCATTTTCGCTATATGGTCTTCAAGTGTCACTATATCTTCATTGCTAACTGGACGAAACCCACACAACAAGTGGACATTGTCCAAAGGCACATCTTTGACCCACGATACAGGCTCTACCTCCACTTCGCTGAATTTTTCTGTCTCAATTTATTATATCGTTTGAAGTAGTTAATGGATTATTATTTATTATTGATAAGAATTTTAAAATAGTCATAGACTTTGACATCTATGCTATTTATCCACCTATCTCCATATTTATCTATTCGTACTAAATTAATTTTTTATTATATTTTTAATAATTTTTACGATCTAATACATGTAAATATTTCGTGTTTTTTTTAGAAAGTAGAATCGGGAAAGAAATTACAGCCCTCTCACCAAGGTCTTTCTAAAAGAAGCCCAAGAGTTAAATAAATAATCAGGAACTCACTGTATTCTTTACTTCAGATCCCATAATAATTTTTGCATTAAAAATCTTGTGACTAATTCACAGATTGTAATTTTGTGGTATCAGTTCGATTTTTATTTCCTTTCTACACAAATTAAGTATTTAAATGTTTTGTTTAACTTACCCACATTTCTTTTTGCATAAAATCCTTTTTTCCCACCATTGAGGGAAAGATCCGCAATGCGAAATATTGCCCCATCACATAGGGAAAAGTTACGGAAAAATATGTTTGAAAAAATTAAAAACTAAGTGAGAAATTTTGATAGTAAAGATATTATTTTCTTTTGTGAGGACATAACAAAAAGGAAATTTTCTCCATTAATTTACACTCTCCCACACGTGTGAAAAACTGGATAGGACGTCACTTTACTCCAAGCTACCCTGTAGCGAAACAGAGTGGTGTTGATATTAATAATTTACTTCTTCTTCAACATCTTTTACCGAGCGGTGTTGATGTAAAGAAAAACATGCAACTTGTTTATTATGAGTAATAGAAAAAATGTTCGTCGATGGAACAATATATATACTTTATTTCCAGTTTAAACTCTAACTCTCCAAAGACTCGTTTGATGTGACGTCATCAACGAATTGCATGACCTCAGGATAATCGATCACAGAATTATTAATGGCAAAGATTTCCCTTGGTGCAGATGGCGTACAGCGTTTGTTCCACCAAGAGTTTCAATGGTTAATCCTGGGTCGCTTGCTTTGATATATATAAGTTTCCATCCATCATGCGAAGTTGACAGAGACATAATATATACTCTCCTTTCATAAGTTCTTTGACATGTCTGTCACTGGTAGAAGAATAGGAGAAGTACATTTCAAGTCAGAAATGATGAGATATTTTTTACATGAGAGATGATTGCAGAGCAAATAAAAATTGTTATTGAAACAAATACAAGATATAATCTTCTCCCAAAATCTTTTTAAATAATGAAATATTAAAAATATGTTTCAGTAAGAACAGTTGACAATTTAATATAAATACTAGTATTAATAGAATCTTCTCTGCACAAAATAAAAGTCATTTAACAAATATATAATTATTGGTTATGTTCAGACATTTTTAAATCTCGCAACAGAAAGCCAGTGAACAATCTATAGGCTATATGTTCTTTGTGCCAATTGAGTGACATATCTCGATTTGGGCATCTACGAACATTATTTCCACCAGACCAACGTCAAATAACCTAGCATGACGAGTAAAATGGACGATCGATACACTCGACCCTTTACGTCACGCTATCGATCGATCCAGTGAACAAGAGCTAGCATGCGAGCCCTTCGCCGCTACGAGGTAGCCTCCGACGCGCGACCGTTCTCACTTGCAATCAGCCACCCGAGCAAATCGTCCGAGAAGTCAACATCAAATGTGTTATAGTACACTCATCATTCGGCACCCAAGTCGACGACTTCCCCATTCAGCTTCTACGAGGAGAGAGCTAGGGGAATTACTTTCAACCGACAACAGAAATTCTAGTAGGTACGCCGTTGAATCGCCAAGTGTTATCCTATCAGCAATTCAACCGCAAGTGCACATCAAAGTCATCAAATCGACATCAACCCAAAGCCATCCAGGCAGAATCTTTGAAGATTCGAATCATCCCGCCTCACCTGAACTTCCAGCTGGTATTTTTGTATCACCTCATTATTTTCATGTTTTATTCACTTTCATGTCATTAAATTGTTTCGTTGACATGTCCAGTGTTCAACTTCCATTGCATTCACATTCGTCATTTTTTGGTCCTTCGAACCCTATCACCTCACCCTAGATGTACAGTACAAGCTATTTCCCCTCAAATTCTGTACAGGTTATATAATGTGTTATGTAATGTCGATGGGGATTGGGAAGAGCTGAATGTACTCTATGTGTCATTTGGTCGGAATTGTTTACCAATATTGACTTGAACCATGGCAAATTTCGGTTTTCTTTTCAATAGTACCGATCTGTCAGTTTCATCAATTCATCCTCCTGACAAATTTCAGACTGTTATAAATAATTATATATTTAAAGATTTTTTAACTTTTTAAAAAATTCCATTCATTTTTATACCTTATTACGCCATATATTCTTACTTTAATTATATCATTTTTAATAATATAATAATATTTTACTTATTTTACACTCATGTCGCGATTTCTTAATATTGGAAAATAATTTTTTATGATTAGCTAGTATAATCAAGGGAGTGTATACCCCTCTGGAACATGAAATTGAAGTTCACAGGTCAAGAGCTTCAAATATATTCGCCTAGGTCTGATTTTCAAGATTATTCTTTCTAGAGCACGAAACGAAGCAATTTTTTACGTTAGAATTCATTAATGTTTTATGAATATTCATGAATGAAATACATTTCTGTATTGGTTTCTAAAACCCATACGGAAATAGATTCTGTTGAAATTCCGTAACTGTCTTTCTAAAATACTCAGAAGCTCACAAAAAATGAAGAATAAGAAGTGAATAAAAAGACAGGAATCGAGTTAAATTAATACGTCATCCTTCATTGAATTTAAGAAAAATTTATGGAAAGGTAGTTAGCTGATAATGAATACTGATTTTTGAGAGGTCCAGGCAAGTAAAACACTTCTATAGAAAAGTACAGAAGTGTTTTAATTTCTTGGTCCTCTCCTGAATAATCAGCATTTATTATGAATATCGGGGTCAATAACATTGAATTAATGTAGTTAGCTGATTCAGATAATTTTATAGAAAACTTTCAAGCTGAATATAGGTTATTTATGGTCAATTATTAAATTATTGTGTCTTATAAACAAAAAACAGGACAAAAATTACATCACACACACTCCTCGTAACATGGGTTGTAGTACGTGTTCAATATCTTCCCGTGTTAATTCCTACCCCAATTGATTACCCTTGTCGCAGTTATTTATTTGTTAACGCTTTCCAATAACCCGATTCGATGGATTATTAACCGCTATCGTATGTGTATCGAAATAGAATATCATTGTGGTACTGTTACATCCCCATACATAATCTTGGTAGCTATAAATGAACCTTTATTGACTCATTTTTAAATCTACGTAGAAACAATGATGTGTCTGTGCTGAGACAACTTACTTGACACGCGTCTTCAATGTCATTAGAAATCAGATTTTGTCACATAAGATACTGAGAGTTTTGCTTTTCCAGGAACTATGTAGAACATTCTAAAAATGTAAACACATAGAAATGTAACATTATTGTTACATCGTTAGAAGAATGGCAGAAATAAAAATATTATTTATGTTCTTTATAGAGAATATTTGATTGCGATATTTTCACGATTCAATCAAAATGGGTTACTTCACTAAACCAATTACGAATACAAAGCTACTTTTTTTCTTATATAATGCTTAGAAATAAGATATGGTACAGTAGATAATTCGCAAAATCGCTCATTAATATTAAATTTCTTTGGCTTTTGATATCCCGTGTTTATTATTAATGAGTACAATCTATGTTAGCATGCGTACTCTTGACTATCTCTATTACTTTTTCTTCCATGAATAAAATTATTTGTATTGGAGATATAATTATAGTTAAAAAGGAAATAAATTAAATTAGAAACGAAACCATGTAGCCAAGATTCAATTCAAATATGCTCAGATCTACCAATCCAGTCAAAAGATGTTAACAGTAACAATACTATGAGACTACTTCTTTCAATACGTTTCATTTCCTTCTTTTAGTACGTTATAGCTGAAGACAGCAATTAAAAAAAATGTTTCATTTGAATTACACACATAGATATCAATGTAATAACTGTAAATAACATCAGAGAAATTTAAAAAAGTACACAGGAGAGGAGGTGCGCAGTAGCATTGTTCGATTGTGCGCATGGGCGAACAGTGATCCGATCTCGCAACCGTCGCAGTTCATACACTAAAAGGGAAAGAGATAGTCCCTTGTACCGTTTGTATGATTTGCACTAAGAGTCTCAGCACTATAATCGCCTACTTGTTTTCAATAAATCGGTGATACTACACATTGTTATAATTCAATGATCATACCAACAATTTAACTATTAAATATTCTATTTGACATTACAATTAGTTAATTTCAACTCACATATCGAGATCGAGCTAGTCTTAGATATATTTTGCCATAAAATCTGAAAATCAATTTAAGTATTGTTACAAAAAACATTTATACTCTTCCACTTTCCCTGATTGTTTGCTCAAAGAACGCGCTCAAATCCACATTAGTTAATGAGAAACCAAACTTGACCATTGGCGGGGTGTTTTTGAAACCTTTCTTTACAGGAACTTATCATAGTTCACTAGCATTGTCGTAAGGATAGGTTGCTCTCGCACGTGCGTCCAAATTACAATATATGCAATATTTTATGGTCTACATCTTATAATACGATCGGATTTGATTCTGCGTCAATCCAACCAAGTTCCGAATTTGACCTCAGGTCACTTCGGAGCATGAGGTTAATGTTTAGATCATTATACTATCTGTCTAGAGCTGGGCAAATTTGCCTATCCATTACTAGCTGCGATGAAGAACCCCTGAACCATCTTAACCAGGAACTCAAATATCACCCCTCATTTTGCATAGTGATTACGAAAACATATACTTCAGTGGTTTCTTTCAGTGATAACTTTCCTTTTTTCTCGTGTTTGTTTGTGTCAGTTCCCATTTTTGACGTTCTATTACATCACACTCTCTAAGCCGAAGCTTAACATAGTTACAAACACGAAGTTAATTTTTCTATTTGGTGTTGATGAGATGACGTAAAAATAATTTGTTTAAAGCAGAGTCCTTGGTATAGATGCGACATAATTTTGACCAGCTCTCCACTGAATTTGAATAATAATGCTTTTTAACTTTTAATTGAGTTTGCTGTTCTTATGAGAACAGAATAGACATATGAATATGATATTTTCCAAAATTTGTAAATAACTTCTTGATTTACAATATTATTTAAAAAAACAAATTTTCGTTTTTAATTTAACGTTTGCTGCCCCTAGATTTATTGGATCAGAACACAAAGACTAAAAATTTGTAAAATAAAATTTAATATTATTATTCTATAATATTATTATTTCTTTTTTATCTTCTTCGGACACATTTATGAACTGCTTCACTCGAAACGTGTAATTCTATAACGAGAGTTTAAACACTTTGCGAGAGGTTTGTAGGAAAGAACACTTCTAACGAATAAGCGGTCTGTTACAACCTACGTATTATGTGTCAATGAAATTAAAAATATTCGTCAATTTAAAATAAAATTGAGATCAAGTCAAATTTGCACTTAAAAATAAAATGTTTTAGGTTATAAGATGGGTATTTATTGTGATATGAATCAATATTGAATACACCAAGTTTTTTTTTTTTCGTTGCATTGAAAAACATGCGGAATTGCTGGAACTGCGGACGTAGTAATAGGAACACAAAAATTTTGTATATTTGACCGAACTTTTATCTGAAATTCTTGTTTGATTAAAAGCGACCGTGTGACATGTTTTATATCTCCAGTATCCAATATTCTAAAATTAATTACTAATTGTATTTTTTAACGTTCCAATATGAGAATAGTTCTCATAAATAATTTTTTATCAAATGATTCCAATTCTTTGCAAATTATTTAGGTTCCGAGAAATTTGTGATTATTTGACAATGTTATGAAAACCAGTGCTCATTAAAAATGTCTACGTTAAGCCTCCCTGTGTGCCGTGTTAAACCGCTAGTGGCATCTCGAACTTGAAGTTGTATTCGAAGGACTCATTACGAATGTAGTACCTCGACGAGGTAAGCCTTGAAGCGCAGAGGCTTTAGTATAGAGTAGCGACATGTATTGATTATGTTGGGACTTACAGCAATCGAAATTGACTGCGAAGTGAAACTAAGAAACTCGAAAGTTTCATGTCCAGATTTCGATGATCTGCATGTTTATTGATTTTTTAAATAAGATTCCGCAAACAAGTGTACTAAAATGCATAAAATTCATTAAAATATATAATAAAGGATAGATTGAAAGAGATGAATGGTATGAGTTGAACTGGTGAGTTTTAATAGGAAATTACGTATAATAATCGGTTTTTAAAACTAACCTTGATCAAATTTTAAAAGCTGATTGTAAGATTATCACAAACAATTTTTCCAACAGTGAGTTTTTTTACACATTATGGAATAATAAATTTTTTGTCTCCGTAGAAAATTCATACATAGAAAATTGTAGAAAATTTAATTTATTTATTTTGTGTGTTTACATTTCAAACTCAAGTATTACTTAATATTGAAAAATATTTCATATTCTCATGATCCAACAATGATGTGCCTGATAAGATGCAGTGTAACCAAATGGGAAAAAGAAGTATGCTTAATTAATATTTTCTGTTATTTAAAACAAGACCAAACCTAATCAAACTTGAAAGGAAGAAGCATAAAAACGTTTATGTAAACCTATCTACTTTAATGCTATTGATCACAAAAAACACCTCAATAAGAAAACTCAATGAATCAAATTATGAGTAGTATATCATCCTGGCCCAGGTTTCCTTCAGATAGTGGCGGATTTTATGTATACGCTCTCTATGTTCTAACCTAGGAGCGGAATTCTCATAAATACTGTTGTTATTATTTATCTCGAAGTTAAAGGTATTCAAATATTTACGATATATTAGCTATATTCAGAATAATTTAAAGCTTTGATCATAGTACATATTTGTTACATAACTTTTTGTATTACATTAAATGTAAATTTTTAGATATTATCATGCTTCAAACAATTTTTATTGTTAATTTAGGTGGACGCATGCCATGATTTTGCCTTTGGGAGAAGAAATCTGCCGCTCTTTTAGGACCCTTGATCAAAATTGATGCTTGCTCCAGGAGGGTATCTTAGAGTATCCGCCACGTGGTCATACGTAGGTTGTACCAGCGTCTTCGACAATAGATTTATTTATGGCTGAAATCCATACTAATGAATATTCAGCATAAATATTGAACTTTTTGATAAATATATGAAACTCTCTACTGACTGAAATATTACATATTAAATGACAAATCGGTATTACTTATTACAACTAGTATTAAACTATCATTGTGTCATATTTCACTTTATTAGTTTTGGTACACTTTATCCCTTTTATCCAACATAGTCATTCCAGATATTTTACACATACCGACTTTCCTCTTTTTATTACTCTATTATTTGTAATTTTTTGGTGTTCACCACTAGCTACTTATCACTTTAGTCATAATTTCACGGTGTTCTCACAGCTTCTTTTAAGTATCAAATCTTAGTAGCTAAAAATATCCAAATTTATCCCGCCTGTCAATCAAGATACTCATGATGTAATGGTAACCGTATCCAAAATCTTGAAATTTTAAAGAAATTTTCTCTTTCATATCCAAAAATTTCGCAACCCCACAATAAATGCTCAAACGTTTACTTTCCCTCTCTACATGTACACAAGTCGGTTTTAGATTGAACTATTTTCTTGAAATATACATATGTATTTCCATGTCCAGTTTTTTACATGGCTGAAACTATTTCTTAATTTAATTGCAAAATCAACTTGTGCTAAAAACTGTGGTATGTCTGCTGCCCTCTTATTTTTTCTCACACATTAATAGCCAGTTAATTCGCAATTTGGACATTATTTTCCTCTTATCTTCTCCTTTATCCTTCCTCATCAATTTGCACCACACTATATTTTCTGGCAGGAGATCGAAGTTTCATATTTTAACACTTAAACAGAGTGGCACAATCTCTAGAATTACATCTAAGGCTGGTGTTGATACATTGCAATTGCACCCACTGCACCCATCTAAATACATACATGAGTAGTTTCTAGAATTCTTCTGGTGAATCCAATATGTACTCTGTGCCCCATTTCATAGCTCCATATGTAATTATGGATGATACCCCTTAACAATCTTACCGTTAACTTTGCCAATGCAAGTTATATTTATGTATACGGAGTCTGTACAAGGAGTAATATTGGCGGCAGTGAGTGCGCTACGCCGAAACAAAAGGCTGACTTATGTAAGTATACCATAATTGTTATTGGTTCTACATAATATAACTTTGTTGTATTTCAACAACAACCTCTTAAACATCCATCTTTCAACTGAAGAAATCGCAGTCGTGGTCGAACCAAGATTTGTCGCGGTCGTGGTCCGGCTAGTGTGCGTTAGGCCTAAGTGAAACTATTAACTGAAACATCTCACCATGTTTTTTAGTTTTTAATTTCTATAAAAAAAGTTTTAGGTGTCAAAATTTCACGCTGTACGACAATTTCTCTCTCTCAATATTTGACCACATTTTGTACCACATCTTGGAGTTCGAAGCACTTTATGAAACTTCAATTTCTTCATCTCTATAAGAGTATTAACGGGAACTTTGATTTTAATAGCGTTTGAACAGAAATTTGTGTATTTTCAAAGTTTAGGTAAATATTTTTTCTTTTCATTTGTGGAAAATTAATACACATTCAGGTAATTGTATATTTACATTAGAAAAGCTTCCGGTGAGATAACTTACCAAAATTGTAAACAGATGTTATTTTATCGATATTTATGAATGTAGGGTAATTAAGATTGCAACATATGAATGAAATGAAACTTTATGATAATTATTCTTTCTCTTTTGAATCGAATACAAAGTTCTCAGATGACACTACAGTCGGGCCCCCAGGGGGTATATATCTAGTAAGTACGTGTTTGGTGAACACGGGGCCCCGAGCTGAGTCTGGCATTACTTCCACTTACTTGAGCTAGGCTCCTTCCTTTCTCTTTCCTGACCTCCCATGGTCACCTCTTGTTCTTTTTTTTTT
>NNCF01126725.1:183221-197814 GCA_002313205.1 Laupala kohalensis | reverse complement strand
TCTTGTTCTTTTCGATCCCGACGCCATTAGGGCTAGGGTATCTTTCATTTTCCTCATTCCTCTCATTTTTTGTTCTACCCCTCATTTTTTGTCCCCCCTTATTCTTTGTCCCCCCTCATGTTATGTGCCCCCCTCATTTTAGCCTCCCCCTCCATTTGATGTATGTTGTGAGATATGTTTTGGTGTGTTGTAGATCAGGAGGGTTTTTGGTGGGTGGGGTTGAATCATTCGACGGGTCTCACACGCGGGGAGAGTCATGTTGGCTCTCCCTGGTGCGTAGCTGCATTTTCCCTACCTGTACAAGTTTTTCGGGCTCCAATGAACTTTGATGTCGACATGAGCCGTAAAGCCCCACAGAAAAAAAAATACAGTCGGAGTTTTATGTCGATGTCTGAAGAGTACATGAGTACAATTTTTTTCATTATCTTTGGTTGCTCGCTACCATCTTGTCTGTGTTACATACTCAATGCAAGGTTCTATATTGCTCTCAATCTCTTCTTTATTTCGATTTTTAACTTTGCCTTCAGTGTTGCGTTGCCTTTCACTGCCGTCGGAGAGGCGTTCGCTCATCTACTACCTTGTCCAACGTACTGCTGTGCGTATTCCATTTATCTTACATATATACTCCATGAATAATGTGTACTTCTCCTCCGTGTCTATTAATCTTTTCTTTATCTTTAATATTCAGTACGTCTTGTCTCATATATTGTTTTATGTAGTTCGCTCTTTCTGGTGCATAAAATGAACAATCCCATAATATGTGGTCTGGTGTCTCTTTGTCAAGTCCAAAGCCGCAAGTTTTGTCATCTGTTTTTCCAAATCGTCGTAAATCTCCGTGCCCAGTTAAATATTGGACTGCCCCTTTGGTCAATGTGAACCATTGTCTTGTCTCCTCTACGAAGCGTACATTCCTTTCGTTTTATAAGTTTTTCGTCCAGTATTCTCATTATTTCACCTCACATACCTTGCGTCTAATAATTGATTCGTCAATGTTTGTCACGGTTTCTTATCCATATTGTTTATTTTTGTTCCATTTATCTCTATCATTCCGTCCTGCTTTAGTGGGGCACGATATTTAATTTTCTGCACGTATAAGTCAATGGGTAATATTCCTAATATTGTATTTAATGCTGCTGTTGGCACTGTCTTGTATGCCCCCGCTATTTTTAAGAGACATTGCCTCTCTATTGATTAATGTGGTTACAAATTTTAAATTTACAACTCTTTCTGCCCAGGCCACACATCCATGCGTTAATATTTGTCGCAATGCTCCAACATACAATGGTAATATGTCTCTACGTGCTTTGCTGAAACGCTTTATACCTATTCTGATCATACCGTATAATGATATTCTAATTCTTTTCCGTACATGTTGGAGATGTTCAGCATATGTTAACCTCTGATCTAGTATCACCCCCAGGTTTCGGTATTGTTTCACGACTTGTATCTTTTGATTATCTATTTTAACTGTAATATCCTTTCTGTTCGCTGTAGGGGGTCCAAACCATACTATTCTTTTTTTGCTTTTTGATATTCTTAGTCCTCTCTCTGCACAAGTCCTCGTACATTTATCTACCATGCTTTGCGCTTTCCCCTCTAATTCTCGGCGCGATCGCCCCTTTTCTATCAAGACCACATCATCTGCATTAACAATGAAGTTTATTCCTTGTGTTTCTAGTTTCCATAATATTGTGTCGAGTACTACATACCAGAAAACAGGTCCACTTGAGGACCCTAGTGGGCATCCTATAGTTGCTTTTCGTTCTATTTGCTCTTCACCTATATGAAATATCATTGTTCGCGATGTGACTTATGATTTCACCATATTCAATAAATAACCTGGTAGTTTCTTTGCCTGTAATATCCATATTATGACGTGCCAACGTGCATGATCAAAGGCACCCTCAACGTCAAGAAATACGCAAGCACAGTAGCGCTTTTCTGGCTGACTTATTAATGTCACCAAATGTCGTAATGCGTTTCCTGTGCTTTTCCCCGGCATAAAACCATATTGATATGGATGCCTGTGTCCTTTTGTTATTAAATGCTGGAGTATTCTTTGCGTTAGTATGTGGTCTAACATTTTTTCATATGTAGGGAGGAGCGATGTAGGTCTATAGGATTGTGGTATATTTTATGGTCTATTTCTTCCTTTTAGAAACAATTTAACTAAACTTAACTTCCAACATTGCGTGTAATATGATCGTTCTAAACATCAATTTTATATTTCTTGAAGTGGTTTTAACAGTATCTTTAATGTTTATTTTACCATCTCATGCGATATTGCATCATAACTTGGTGCTTTACATAGTCGTAATCTATCTGCTGCAGCTATCAGATCTTCTTCTGTTATTTTCTCTTTTGGAGATATTGATATGTTTTCATATTCCCAGTCTTCAGGTTCATCTTGTTTATACAGTGCGTTTGTCATATATTCTCCCGTTTCTTGCCAATCTGTTCTGTATTTCCCATTTCTTGTTCATGTTACCCAGATTTCTTTTCGACATTATTTTGTACATACTCATTAAGAATGGTATTCCAGATATTGACTATGTGAGACTTGTTTCTACAAAACTTTGCCAACACAACGCGTAAAATCATAAAAATATTTCAATGCAGTCCTAAAACAAACACGCAGGTATCATCAAGGAGAGTGCTGGATGACGCCATTAGTTTAATTTCGAATATTTGAAAAGAACAGCGTAAAAGTAAAAGAATGGAGGTATTGTTTTGCTTCAAGTTTTGTAATATTGTTCCAGACGAAGAATGTTCCATTGGAATTGAAAAAATAATTCCTAACAATTAAAAAGTAAATTATGAATATTTTTCCGGGCATAAGAAATTAAATAAAGAATCCGATAACCCTATTTAATTTTCTAACACTCTACAATAGCTCATGCAATGAAAGGTATCTCCCGTTCATACCAGATCGAGCTGAAAATTAAAAATTCAGTCATAAATAGCTTTTTTGTAGGCCACATCCAAATTTTCTAGTTTCATAAAGTGTAATTTTTATTCTAGCTAATATTTTAGAGTAATGAAGCAATTATCATAAAACGATTCATAATAGCTGATAGTTTGCGTGCTACTTTATGGCGATGGGAAAATTACTTTGTTCGTAATAAATGAGTTTATTTCACAAATGAACACTGATTTAGAGTATTACTTACAGAAAAAGAGAAATATGTCCGTCATATCTCTAAAAATACTTGTCGTGAGGAAAACAGTTAATGGAATATTCATACTTCAACGTACAACTGGAACATTCAATTTCCCCGAATTACACTACGCTGCAATTTTATGTTGACTGTCGATTGTACGTCTCCTCCCGTCATTCAATTGTCTAAATTAAAAAGAGTTCCACCAGCGAGCATCGCGTTTTTCCGAATAATTTCTTACAAGAGTTTCCCTTATAAGTAAACGGAACATTAATATTATGCGGTATGAAAAGTACTAATAAGTCAACAATCAAAATATGAAAATAATTATTTCTCTCTGTACTGGTCCATTAAAATATTTTCTACAAAATGTGTCATGGGATGCTCGTTTTTTAAATACATGCTCTCAATTCCTCATACCATACAGCGCGTAGCTTGACGTGTGTCTAACGAAACGACATTCACTTGACATATTTTAATGAAATTATATGCCAGAAACAAGAGAGGACACATATGTACTTTATCTATTCGACAATAAATCACTCACGCATTTGTCATTCAAACGACATAACAATTTGGAAATGTATTTGTAAAAGCGTTGGAATGTTATACTTGATCCAAAGTCATGGGTAATTTTAGTATGAACAAATATATTAACGGAGTGACAAGCATACTGTATTCTATTTGTATACGTTTTAAATTTATGTCACTTTGCGACGAGAGAAAATAAAATCGGTTGATGAACTGGATCGCAAATCTGATGTTAAATAAATATCTTTGGGAATTCATTGGATTCTCGTAGAGGTTAGAATGTTGTATTAGAATTGGAGATAATTCCGTCAACATTTTGTCCTTGGTGATACACATTTTTCTGGGCCAATTAAAATAACATTCACCCCCTTTTGTGCAGTACAAATCGAGGCAATGCGTAAGATGTTTTATCCTTCACACAAGTCTCATGATTCAGCGCACGATTGTCTGATTTATGGGTAGAACTGACAAATCTACAAAGACAAATAATAAGAGACACATGGGAAAGTGGTGAGAAATGGGGTAGTGGGGTGTGATGGGAAATCGAAAGAAATGCTCAGGGGAAGTGAATGAGTCGCATAGGTTGCCTCAAAACAGTAAGTCAGTAAGAGCAAACGAACGTAACTGCATGTTGTTAATTTGTTGTAGAATGCACTATAAAGTTATTGCAAATGAATGAGATACCATCAATGCTTACAAAATTTTATTCGTTATTTCGAATTAAAACACGTTATTTTAAAAGATGATTCTCTTGCAATGTACTTAGAAATACTTTAATTATTCCATGATAATCGTTTTGCCTTTGTGAATGAAAGTTGAAGCAATCGAAAATAAAATTAATAATTCGTTGGGATCGGTAAGGGACAGCGAGGGGATGGATAAGGAAAAGGTTGTACTGTCTGAAACGAAGGATGGTGTTTCAAGTGCAAAAGATGGGCTTACTTGCCATGTGCCGGTTTCGCTAGTGATGAAGATAACTCTGTTCCTATTTTTGAATTACGCTAGCCGCATAACTATCAGCAGTTATGCGTGATTCCCTATTCTACCACAGGGCGTGGGGCACAACTGGAAAATAGAACATTAAAAAAAAATTTTCATGAATTTTTGTTGTTTTTGTACAGTCGCGAAGAAGTCAATACAGTTGCGAAGAAGTCAATAAAAGATTATTAATGTATTTATGGGTATTTTTTATCTAAAAATCAATTTAAACATGTTACGTCGAATGAAAATGGTAGACGGGACCGGGATTCGAACCCGGGACCTTGAGCTCTACGCGCTCATGCGCTTACCGACTGCGCCATCCCGTTCGCTTCTCGGGTCCGTCTATCATTCTCATTCAACTTGTGAAACCCAAAGACCTCAGAGGTGGTCTCGTAGAGACTAGATTCCTCATCTGAGGCGACTCCCATACGAAGTACTTTATTTGGGTAGCATTTTCCATTTCTGGTTCACAAACATAGAAATCTCTTAGAAAATGATGTATATCTAACACAAACTAAATACACGGTTTATAATTTATCGTGAAAAATGTTACAACAGTACCAATGCATTATCAAGCGACACGTCAATGAATTCAATAAAACAGAAAAATTTCCAAATAATGACTCGAGGTGTAGATTTTGTAGATGATTCATCTGCGCGTTATCCACTTCTCTCACATGACTTTTAGTTTGTAGTAAGTTATTTCATTCACAGGTGTATTTTTAAATTTTAATTAAAGTACATAAAATGCCCCTCTATATTATATCACTTGGTAGAAATTTCTTCGAGCCCGAAGTGACTCAAGTTCAATTAATAACTTACTACCTTTTATGGACGAATAGTGAGCTATTCACTGAAATATATAAATATTATATGTTATTCATTTAATTAGATTATATAATGGTCATTAATAGTAATTAAGTAAATAATTGAAAACTTATGACCTTTCAGGGACTTCTCACTTCATATTGCTGTAATTTACTTCATATTGCATATAATTTATCACTTTATTAGCACTACGGTTTTAAAAGAGCTGTATTTATAAATTTGCAAACTATGGCCCTATAAAAGTGTAATAAATTACTAATAAAACGACGGCCTCACGCATACATCCATTGTGATTTAAATGAAATAGATGAAAAAAAATCGCGCAAAGTTGAGGATACTCTGTTAGTTAATGCACATTTCATACTTGTGGTCAAGTCCTTTTCACTTCAAAACGACGTAAAATATGAAATATCTCCGATCACGGAGTCTTACCATAGTCAACGGTTTTTTCTCAGATGTTTTATTCCGTCTGAAAATGAAGAGTGTGCATAAATTATTCATCACTAACACGAAGTGAAAGATAAATTAAGCTTCTATTTGGAAGTAAATTGATGGTGACGTAACGATTTTCACTTGAATTACATCAAGTAAGTGTATAATGAGTAAAGTGACTAGACACTTCCAGTATATTATATTATTTGATATCCAGAAAGTACTACTGAATAATATGCACGATGATAATGATATCCAAGGCTAAAAGAAGAACGAGGTTAAAATCAGTCTTTCACAGAATAAACACCTAATTGGTTAATTAAATTTTAAACGATATAAGTCACACTTTTACATCCAAATGTTATATTAACCAGACTAGAAACCAGGTACCAAACTACTCACATTATTATTCAAACTGTAGCATTGTTTAATAAAAGAACGCTTTCAATAGGCTTCATGACGAAACTCCAATAATGTAATTAATTCTACCATAGAATCAAGTACAACACATGAAATGATCAAAACCTAATCAAAATGCGCCATTATGTAAAATAATGAATGTGATTTTACTCCAACAATGTTGCATTTGTGCACTAAAATGAACTATTGAAGTTAAATCCTACAAGAGATTGTGTACAGTTGAGACTAAGATTTGACAAACTTTCGAGAAGAATAATTGGTTTCATCAGGAGAACACTATAAATGTTGAAGTCACGAATATTTAAAAATTCTATTAATTGAAAAAACCAAAGAAAAATACTAATGAATTAAACTTGTGTGAAAATAAAAAATCATCGAAATAACATTGGGAGAAATTGCTTATGGTAAGTAAATCGTATGCTATAATATATTAATCACATTAATATTACGAATTTTGAGAAACGAAATGAGAAACGTAATTGCCATTTCCAATGGTTATTGGGTTTGCCATGTAATGTTGTAAATGCGGTATAATTATATTTGTCTCGTGACTTCGAAACCTAAGTACGTCTAATATTGCTAGACAACATTCCCTTGGTACATATAACCTAGTCAATTACATAGACTCCCATACCCATCAACATGGTTCCTTCCAACATCTCCTTCTCATCAACCATCTCACCCTTCCACTTCCTCTTTCCCCATCGCTTCCCTCGCTCATCACCATTCGCGCCTCTCTCCTACCGTTTGTCCGAACCCTCCCCCTGGGCTGTTTCATCCCTGACTGCAGCCACCTCGGAGCCTCCCTCCGGCGAGACAATGGGCGCATTTGCGCGGTGAATGCTCCATGAATATTTTAGTCCCCGCAGAGTCCCCGCCCTTCCCCTTGGCCGGCATGGTCTTCCGAAGGGCTCCTGGTTCGCGCACACGCTATGCTTAAGAGCCGCTATGAGGAAAGGAAGTAATTTTAACTCTTGCAATGCGGAGGGCTGCGTGTACGTACGTATCTTTACGACTTTTCGAAACGAAGAATCTACCCCAACAAGACATATGTAAATCCAAAGGAAGAAAATAGCAAGGAATTACGATCCTACGGGGGAAACGATCAGAACATTAGGTTGCGTGAGTGAAGACCTGCAATGAGATGAGATGGTGAGACTTTTTAACTGAAGGAAAATAAATTCTATACATTTAACTTAAAATTTTGACACAGTAGTTTTTAATCCTCTTCATGTGTTGAATTGAAAAACATATTATGTGTATGATTAATGTATCCCATTCTAATGAACTACAGTAAGCAAGAAAATATTATTATATTTTTAAACGTATTCTTTTTTAAACATATTATTTTTAGCGAACCGGGATTTATTGGAAATTATACAAGCAATATTTGATGCATTATACTCGCATGCTAGCATTTAATTCTACAAAACATCGCACATAAATATATTTGATGAACACATTACACAATCTCTTGAGAGAGTAAAAAGATCAATCGAGTATACATTATAGCTTTTTCGAATAGCATTATGAGTCAAAATTGACGCGGAATTTTAACTTCAAAACGATATTATATGTTCGAATAAAGATTTCATTACAGAATCACCTTTTATAATTTAAAAAGATGTTCAATCAGTTCGAGGATTTGGGTCCATTAAACTGCTTGGTTGATGAAGAGTAACATTCAAAACGTGGTCCTGATCATAGACACAGGAAGTACGATTGAAGTAAAGGATACGTGTTACTGAAAGGATTCAATCACTCCAACTCCCTTAGGATATTTTATAATAAATACGGAAATGTTTTGATGACTTTTTGTAATTACACATAGATAAAACATTACAATGAAAGAACAATACAATATGTTTATGCTTTTAAATTTTTGTCATGACTGGATCCTAGAAAATTGTTAGAATATAATCCGAATGTATGCAAGTTATTTTATTGTTTTACTTTCTGTTATTTAATCTGAAATATACTTTTATGATTCCAAAGATTATACTTTTTGTTGAAAAAAATTCAAGTGAAAACATTGTCTCGTTTCAACGTTCATCAAGATAAAAGAATTGATAAATCCACACACATATGAACGCTGGCGTATGACGGATCCTATTCACGGGAGCGTCCCGGAAAAAGAGATTTAAAGGAAGCGGATAACAATGTTCAATCTGCGTGTGCAAAGTTCGCTTCTGCATATGAAAATTCCCATTACAGATTCACAAAAGGAAAGAAAAAAACAATTGAAGAGTGAGCTTTGAAAGGACCACTTTTAAACCTTTCCCTAGCAGATTGGATTTCATCGTGTCTCACAAATAGCGCAAAATACACAATCGTTTGAGCTATTTTGAGGGCACCAATCACAACTCATTTTCCTGTTCTAAGTTTATTTTCAGATGGAATGACTTAATTAGTAATTGTAAACCTAAGGTTATAAAATACGTTTTACGTACTTGGCATAATAAATGTCTATTATGTGAATATATGTACATACGAAATGGCATAAAAAGAATAAATTTTCAAAATTTGGGAGTCTCTAATTGAAGGACTACTCAAGTAAATCAAATTATTGAATTAAAAAATAAACTATATGAATTAAATCCATAGGAGAAAGCCAATTTTCAATTTCTCGATATTTTAAGATCAAACTTCGTTAAAGTATCACATTCATTTTGCTGTAAAAAGAACCACATTCATTTCGCTCACCCTAAATAATTAGAACACAAAATAAAAGTAACTTAGGTATTATAAGGTAAGTTAATGTCTACAATAACATTGTCCTTACTCTCATGGAAGAATACAGAATAATATTGACATTCATTACACTATAATAAAGACAAATTCATAATACTGTTTTTTGACAATAAATTTATTTATTTATTTATTAAATCATTTTGTTGACAGATGAAGTTTCTACATAGTTGTAAAATTTGTTCAAATCTATAAATTACCTTAAGTATTTTACTATGATTCAAAAAAAGCTTTATTATCAGATATAGAATTGTATTAAATATAGTTGGAATACAAGAAAACAATATTTTTATCTCAAAATACAGTTGGAAAGGTGAAGTTTTCCACTCCTTACACAGTTGTGAAGGTCATTTATTGAACAGCATCAGTAAAGTGTGTTCATATCTTTCTTCCTATCTCATCACAAATCATATTAACCCTTGAAATAAACATAACCATCTTATAAAGGTTTTTACTAGCTTTTTTCTTTACAATTTGTGTGAATATTATAAGTGCTTTACAACTAGATGGAATTATTTATTGTGATAGTTTATGCTTGTATATCACGTTTACAAACGCAGCACTTGTGATGGGGGTATAGTATTGGTTGTGGTGTATCATAAAAATCGCCATAAGCTAAAAGAAAGGTCACAAACTTGATTAACTCTAGGAACAAAATTTTATCGGTAAAGTTTTCTAGCTCATTTCTCTCAGTATTTTTAAATATCTCCAAGTTATGTATTATTATTGGTGGTCAAACAATTTTTTAATGCATGTTTGATTTAATGCAAAATGGGTTTGGGATCGGAGCTTAAATCTAGGGCCTTCAAAGGAGTTCTCATACGAGTCACTACCCTCGTTTGAGGCGTCTGGATTGTGGGTTGAAATATTCCATTGTTGGAGAATAACAAACAGTCTTATGTAGTGATTAACCACACCCACGAGGTAACACATTATAGATGTTTCTCTGAATGAAAATGGGAAATGGGATCCAGGTCGTACCCGGAGTTATAGTATTATTTCCTGCAGCGCTACTACTGCGCTACACGCCTCGCTACACGAATAATTCTTCATTTGTAAAATTCTTGAATTTTCACTAGCGTTATATACAAAGCTTTGCGTGAGCATAACTTATTTTTAACAATAGAAAAGAGGATAGTAGCATATGGGAATAAAAAAAAAGTTTTTTCTTCATCGCCAACATAAGTTAATATAAAGCTAATTTTAATGTGAATGTTTTAATGGACGTTTGCCAAAAAGAATAACCATTGCCAATTGAAATAACGTGTGGCAAACAGCGCCTTATATTCGAGTCAATGAATTTATTATTATTGTTATTACAATACCCAAAGGGGATTCAGCTGAGCTGCGCGTGTTCAAAGTGAATTAAATTCGTCCGCATGCTGTACGCGATGCTATTCAAATGCCGCCATTCCGCGGCTGAGGCTCAGCACTTCGTTGAGGATCAAGGAAATAAACGAAAAGCACGACCTCATATGCGAAAGGAAATGATATCATAACTCTTCCATGCAATCCTTGGGGTATTTCGCAAGATTTCAGACGTATGACTGTCTCTGAAAAGGGGACCGTTACTTTTGATTCAGCGTAATATTACGATGTGCTTTAAAGTTCGATCTTTCACGTAACATGTTTTGCAGATATCGTCAGCACGAATTTTCACTCATTTTTACTTCTGAATGATCCACGTTTTAAATTTTTCACTACTCTGGTGATTACGTCAATGTATATTAGTTAGTGAGTGATGTGTTACGATATCCATCCTCATAATATAACATAAAGAATGTATCGTGTTATATGAGATTACTTTGTCCAATATTAAATTACCTTTTGTAGTAAGGGCTGTAAATTGTCGCTATTTTTAGCTGTCGTCTACTGTATACATATTCGTTTTCAAATTTGATTTTTAACCAATTACATGTTGTATAAGGGATTTATATATAAAAGACACCATTGTCTTTTATATAACTGGAAGCAGTAGAGACAAATTGGAAGAAACCTCACATAATTTGCAGTCTGCATTCGCAATATTCTGCTCAATGAACGCAAATGTACTTTTTCCAATTTGTTCGTTATTTATTGTTCAGTATTCGAAAGAGTTGTTGCTCAATCAAAATTGTACTTGTAATGGAAAATATCAGCTTATATGAACAAGAACACATAATTATTCTCTCGATGCATCAATGGTGACATAATTAATACTACCATTAAATTTTGAAAATACCAGGGTATTTGTAGAACATAAGTTCACTATTGCGAAACTTAATAGTTCTATCCCATGTTTCATTATCAACAATTTATGAATAATACTTTCAATCATTTATCGATAACAATGTATGAAAATGTGATGGGAAAGTGAGATATTGTGCTGTTTCACTATTTTTTTTCTGTATTTCAACGGAAAGCACCCTTCGTCTAACCCTTATTAAAATACTTGGGATAATTCTTGTAAGAGAGTTATTCGGCACAAGTCACACGGGAGAAATCCATCTACCTCACCCATTTATTCGTTAGGTATCTTTGAAACCATCATCAAAATTTAAAGTTTTTAAAGATGGTCAATATTATTAATTGAGAAGTTGATTTTTTCAAGTGATTACAATTAACATGAGTTTGCGTAGAAATAGTGTCATCTAAGGCATTGCAACAAATAAAATGAGTTCAAGTATCAGAATCTTTAAGTAAATATTTTATTAAATGACCCCAAAAGGAGTGCATGCATGTAGTATTCTATAATATTTATATCTCGTGAGAGAATATTGACTTCCTCGTGTTGCAAAAACAAGCAGTTTAGTTTTAGTTGTTAGAACAGAAATATAAAAAAAATATTGACAGAATTTGAGAGAGAAATAGGCAATGCAATATGATAGGTGATGTGAGTATTGCAATGACTTTGAGACGTGCAGAGTGCTTGGAATAACACATCACTATATCATATGTTGTTCAGAAAACAATGATTATTTTTTCTAATTCTGGAAACCAATGACGACCTAGGAAGAGTGTTAATCAAATATTTCAAAATTCTAAATAAGGCATTAAGAAGCAAAGATCACCAATAAGAGACTTTTCATAAAATGAATTCTTAATAAGGCTCATACGAATAACAAGCAAAAATTTTACTTGGCCACAAATTGAAATTTTCAGAAAATACTTTAGGTGGTTCACATTTTTTCTGTATTATTTCTGTGAAGATTCTAGATCGAAGACAAAACTGCAAACCACTCCTAGGAGAGAACAATGAGGTATACCACTCATTAGGACATAACGGATAGGACTTCAAATTTTACTTTTTCATTAAAATTGTTCAATTTCTTAACGATTTCTGAAAAAATGAGAAACCTGCAGTGATTGATAAAAACAAGATCTACGTATTCACGATCAGATTCGTTTCGTTTCGTTTTACGACAACGATGAAAATATTTCAAGGATGCCGACAAGTTCTCTTTCTTTATGGGGTGCTGTAAGTTGGTGGCGTGTATTTGGTTTTCTTGGGAGTGACGAACGAGGTGACGTGGGGGCGCTGTGATAACCTCGCAGATACCGTCGACAGAGCAGGATGAAAACGGCGGAGTAGCAGGCAGCCCATCGGTCTCTTCTTGCGTCGTGACATGACGTTTGCGAGAAGACAGCGTCGGAAAGATAAGATGGGATGTCCGATTTCTCTACAAAAGTAATGGAGAAAAGCAGATGAAAAGGTAGGCATGACTCTCCGCGTCTTTTTGTGAAGTCATTAGAATTCATTGTTTGCGAAAAAAGGAATAATCGGATGATCTATTTAGTTGACCTTGGATTCATAAGACGCTAGTTCTTGCGATATAAAATAAAACATGCGGTAGCTTCACTAAAGTGTGTTCAATCATGGATCGACTTTACTTATTTTAGACTGATTTTCTATCACACGCAAAATAATAATAATTTATTACTCTGCAAGTGAGCAATGTTCGCTGGCGGATAAAAAAGAAGATAAAAAAGAAGTTTGTATGAAAAGTTGACATAGTAAGAAGTTAAATAATAAGTCAAACGCCCAAATATCCATAAAACACCCACACTCATGGTTTAAAATAGTTAGAAAGATAGGGAAGAAGGTATCAACTAGAATTAAGTTACTTTTGAAGAATTAATTATTTATATGATGCCTTTAATGTGCATATATTCATATAAACACACTAACATTTTTTTCTTAGTAACATAGAGATACGCACTATATGTACAAACATGCATCAATATACACATGTTTCATTGTTCCTTCTGTACATTTAACGTGGAAGTAGGTGTTGTAATTTAATAAAAAATTAATACTTAAGAGAAATTAAACCAAAACTTGGTAACTATGAACAATCGTGGACACTTCACAACTCTTCACTACTATTCTCTGTAAGCATTTTCTCTTCCAGTAGACTCCACTGACCATGCTGCTCCTCACACCTCATATGCACCTATTCGAAGAAACAGGAGGACGGGTGGGGAAACTTTTACTCTTTTTGGCAAGTTTATAAGTAATCCAGTCTACATTGGTTCTTTTCACAAAGAAGTATTTACCAATATCCGTTTTCTATTTTCTACACATTTTACGCGTGTGGTCGCCGCGACTAATGTTATTCGGCTGGTGGAACCTAACGTTCAATGATTTTCATGCAGGCTCTCCTATGTAGGCTTTAAATTGAGCCCAAAGACGCTCGAACTTCCTTCGATTGGAAAGTGTGCCCCTCTCTAAATTACTTTTATGTGTGTTATCCCTAACAAATTTTACAATCTTTCTTCGTATCAGCTCAAATTCATTGATCTGACACTCCCTGTACGGATCTCAGCTAGAGGCACTGTACTCACTAATGAAGTGTATGCCAAGTTCCATTCTCTCAGTACGTGACTTACGAAGTTCAGCGTAACACAGTACAGCACCAGAATCATCTGATTTAATAAAGAAATTAAATAACGTTATGTTATATTTTATGTTGCTGATATAAGGATTTATGATTTCTACATTTCGACAGTCAATATTACTTAATTATCACGAAGACCTGTTTTTCAAGACAAGAAGTTCATAATAGATGTAACTTTTATCAGTGAGTGTAATAGCTTGTATTCTTCTTCAAGAGAATTCACAAAGAACGACGTATTATAATATTGTTTGATACGTCTCTGTGTTCAGAACCAAGATTGAGAATAAATAATATACACAAAACCGAATACATGAATCTAGACGAATAATCCTTCACGAACTCTTATTTTTCAGAAAATTAAGGAAATACAAGATACGTGGTCAGAACTACAATTCCTACGATATCAGTGTTCTAGATACAAAATAATTTTAATGATGAGTGTATAAAACGAGAATTTGTAAGAAAATGTTTATATGCAATTTTATGTACACCTCTTGAAAAAAATAGAGGGAAGTGAATATGCTATATATCTTCAAGTGCATACGAGTGCATGCCAAATATATATATATATATATATATATATATATATATATATATATATATATATATATATATATA
>NNCF01126725.1:98636-183138 GCA_002313205.1 Laupala kohalensis | reverse complement strand
ATGCCAAATATATATATATATATATATATCCCTTGGAATGACTCAGAATTTAGGATGGAAATCTTGAGTGACAGTTTAATTACATGCACTGTATAAGGTTTCCGTACCACTTCTCTGACATTTGTTTCATTAGGAAACAGAAAAAATAATAATAAAGTTTGGTGCATAATCAGAAATGAAATTGAATTTTTTAGAAGAACATGTTGCAAATACTAATAAAATAAAATGTTACAAGAGAGAATTTGTGACCACAAACCGACTTGCATTTGCTAATAGGAATTGAGAGAACATCGTTGCACTTTTGAGCAATGCGAATATCCATGCGAATAGGAAATCTCCCCCTACAAATTCTTCCCAAACCAAACCCTTTACTCTAATGATTAGATTGAGCAGCATGCCTCGTGGTCTAAACTTCGCCATTAGACTTTAAATAAATAAATAAAAAATAAATGAAATCTTTGTTGAACTTGAAACACATGTTTACTGGCCATGATGTATGAAATTCCAAATGAAATTGGAAAGTCCATTGAACAAGAGTCTGGAAAGAAAACCTTTTGAAATATAGAACTTAATATAGAAAGAATAAATATAATGTCACATTCAGATATATTCTTGATGATATGACCCATGTTACCACGTACAGGTGATTGCAAACATGTAATTTGAAATGATGCAGAGAAAAGCGGAAATTAGTTTTTGTTCATTATTTTATTTCCTTTCATTTAGTGAACTTCAAAATGCGTGTTTTCATCGACCTTCGCTGATAGAAATTTCTACAGCATTTAGTGACTTTTTTCTTCTCTTCTTTGCTCTCCGCAGCAGTTGGAAAATTTAGAAAGGTTTACCCAACAAAGCTCTCACACAGAAGCACTCTCGGGCGGGTCGAGATCCGTTGGGCGCACGCGCATCCCCTTTCTCATTCTACTCACCCCTTCGGACTCCACCACCCTCATTCACCCTTGCGGGGAACATTGCCGTCGAATCGAGGGCATCGGTCGATCGCTCGATCACCGAACCCTCGTGGACGACGCCTCCCGATCCGCCCCTGTTTGATGCCCTCCGGCGGTAGCAGCAGCAGCAGCAGCAGCA
This sequence comes from Laupala kohalensis, assembly GCA_002313205.1. Taxonomy (NCBI): domain Eukaryota; kingdom Metazoa; phylum Arthropoda; class Insecta; order Orthoptera; family Trigonidiidae; genus Laupala; species Laupala kohalensis. The sequence continues at coordinate 182,049 of NNCF01126725.1, read as the reverse complement.
GCAGCAGCAGCAGCAGCAGCAGCGGAAGGCGCCAGCAGCCCGTTGACCGGTGCAATGGAGGAGGAAGCATCGGGAGGAGAACGTGTGAGGAAGGGCCAGGAGACCGTGATTTGGTTGCCAAGCAAACAGATACCGATTCCTCGCAGCGAGCGTCTTGGGACGTCACGATTCAAAAGAGACAATAACTCTTCCTACCCGATATTCTCTCTGATGAAGAACTACAAACATTCAAGGATCAAGATTAATGGAGAAAAATTACGTTCTTTTCAAAAGTTAATGTTTTTACCCAACAATGCGAATAAAATTAAAATGATTTACGATCTATGGAATGGTCCCAGAGACTTCATTTGGTTTTCTGTACAAAAATTAAACAAATTAAACTAACTCCAAGAATCAAATGTTCTAATCATATGTTCTATCATATCATATCTAACCTTATTTTATTTGAAATTTACATTGATGTTTCTTATATCATTGACGTAATTGTCCCTCGTATTTTCATTTAATTTGCTAATAAATAAAATCCACATAATATCTTGTATTTTATCATGTCTTACTGAAACATTTTGTGAGATTTTTTTAAAATATTAAATGAGAATTTTTTATAAAGGAAATTTTAGGAAACGACAAGATAAGAATAATTAACAGATGAACATGCGATACGGGAGCGTTTGTAACGAGAACAATGTCCCATTTGTCTTCGATTGAGATGAATTCGCTGACTCCGGGTATTAGAATATAACATGATCTTGACAATATTATATAGATACTTCCAGACCTTCACGAGTGAATTCTGTTAGTATCGTCAATAATAAACTTTATTGTCAAAATAGCAGTTGCAAACTACGTATGACCGCGTGGAGAGCAATAAACTAAGTTACTCTCCGGAAACAAGCAAGGAATCATCCCATCAATTCCGATTTTAAGGGCCCATGCGCAGTTGCCGTTTTTATATTTACGAAAGAAAACATTTAAAAAATACTTACTGTTATCCACTAATTATTCAAAATAAATTGTAGATATTGGTGCAGTAAAAATTTGAGATTAATAAAGACAAAGCATTGATGACATTCCCGCCCAAGGAAATACCAATATTACCCGGAGGAAAATCGAAGTAAAGCTCGGATGAGACCGGGGCTACAGAGATAATGTACAGTTGCATACAGTTAAAAATAAACTTTTAAACAACAAAAAGGAGCAAAATCAACATGCATGAAAAAAGGAATTTAATCAGCATCTAGAGTACAATAACAAGGGCGTGATAAAGTATAAGAGATATTAACATCACTTACATCATTCTAAGTCATGCGGAAAACAATATTGATTTGGAAATTGAAACTCTCATTAACTTGTTTTATTAAAATCTGTAAATTCTTTCACATTATAGAAACAATAGCACAAAAGCTTTTAACCGCGGATTTGATGAGATTCAATTTATTTATATCTTTTAGATTTTTGGGAAGGGAATTATACAAAATTATTCCTGAATGATAAGGACCTCTTTCGCAAAGAGTTGTCACCCCAGGACGATGAATTATTACGAGTGTTGTTTTCTTCAACTAGACTATTTCTTCTAAAGCAGGGGTGGAATTTTAATAGTTGTTTTAACAAACACGACTACTTTATAAATGTATATGCGAGGGAGAGGGAGAATATTTAATTCTCTAAATAAATGTTTACATGAATTTCGGGGGTAAAATTTACATATAATCCAATTTTTTTTTTTTTTTTTTGGAATTCTGAAATTTTGAATGCTCTGAGTGGATTGACCCGAAAAGATAATGCTGTACCCTAAATGAGAATAAACATTTGCAAACACAGGCAGAGAGAAACGTGTTGACTAATGATGTTGGCTAAAATTCGGAATGCATAGCATATTTTGCTTAGTTTGGAATTCAAATTATCAATATGACAATTCCATTTGAGGTTGTCCTGAATATGAAACCCTAAAAAAGTTATTTTGACTGATTTTATTTGGGTTCCGTTTAGCGAAAGGGATGTAGGAAGAAGAGATTTCGTTTCACTATTGCGAAATGATATGAATGCTGTTTTATCTCTATTAACGATGAGACGATTTGAATGAAACCAAGACGACAGATTAGATAGAGCTATTTGCGCATTGACATGTTTACATGGTAGATTTGCATCACCGGCAAAGAGAATCATTTTGCAATCGGATGTGGAGGACGACATATCATTTACGTACAATAAAAAGAGGAAACGGCCTAATATTGAACCTTGAGGAACTCCGCAAGTATGTGACAGTTTCTGGAAGGTAATATTGACATATTTTATTTTCAAAATGGGAAATTTAAACTTACTGATGCCTATCTTTCAAGTAGGAAGTTAGCCATTGATGTGCCAATTTACGAATGCCTTATGAGTGCAGTTTTGAGGGAAGAATTCCGTTATCAATTACATCGAAAGCTTTCGAAAAATCAAGAAAAGTGCCTTGTGGATTATCTGCATGGTCATGAGAATTGGTTACATAATTTTGAAAAGAAAATATGGCGCGGTTAGTTGAAAGAGGCTGAAACCGTGCTGATAGTTTGGGAGAATATTATTACGCGATAAGAGTCTAAAAGTCTCTTATAGAAGAGTTTTTCCAGGATTTTTGAGAAAGTTGGCAATAGTAATATGGGTCGATAGTTTCCAACATCACGTTTATTTCTTTTTTTATTTAATGGTTAAATACGTCAGGAAACACACATTCTGACAAGGAGTTATTGAAAATACGAGTGAGTGGATTTAATATAAGGTGAGAGGAAGATTCTATTATAAATTCTATCCCTGCTGATACGTTCCACTCTTTCAATTAAAACATCTATCCGGCGCAATCTACCAAATTGATACGTGACCTCTCTTAGGGGTCCTAATTTACTTTTCGGCGTCTCCACCCTTAAATGATTCTATTCTGATTAATCACTTACGAGTTCGATTTACTGAATTTAACTATTTACCTAATATAGAGCTCACTCGCTTGGCATGTAGCGTATCATCTACACTTGCGGAAAGGGGGAATCGGTTGGAATGTGAAACTGAACCAGGATCCAAATCTAATACTATTTATTCTAAACCCAATCATCATTGATTACAGCTGTAACCTCTCCTCACGAAGTAATTAAATGAATCATGGATACATAGGTCTCGTATCTAAAGGATACTGAGTAGAGAAAAGAAATAACAGAACAGATTACAAATGTAATTCCTAAAAATAGGAGTCTTACCTCCGTCTATACATAAAGAATTTAAGTATTTACTAATACAAAGAATTGACCCAAAGTATGATTATACGAGGCACGTTCTGACGCGCACCCCGGAGTGTGTCCCTCGACACACTCCAAGAATTTATAATATATTGAATAATTACGAAGCACGCATTGAAGACACGTACTCCGGAGTGTGCCTCACGGCACACTCCACGGGATACAAATATACAGATTTAAGGAGATACCAATTTACGGAGCATGTCGCCAACACATGCTCCGGAGTGTACGCCTCCACGTACACTGCCCGTGCGCTCGCTCGTCGGCCGCCTGCAAGAGGGGACATGTTGGAGGGGGAAGGGCCAGTCATATGTATTTTATTATAATGACGACATTGTCGCCTATTTGTATTGGCTGTGGCTGAGAGTCACACCACGGCGAAGACGCCGCTGACCAAGCCGATCCCACAGTCGGAAAGGATGAGGGCGGCCGCTGGCGAGCGGAAATGTCTTCTTGCTGGCCCAGGGCTTTGGTCGCCCACACGTGCAGTCCCAGAGAAATAAGCCTGATCGCCCACATTTTATTATATGAAATAAATGAATAAAGAATTTCAATGTGATTACTGGGACCGTAATACTGCTGAATACTTATATATTAAAGAACTGATGACACTCATAATTTCACTAGAGTTAGTGTCGGAAGTGAACATAGAATGCGGTACATGTGTGGATGTATTTACTGGACATTGGTTTTGAGTTACTGACTTCGATATTTTACCTATTTTTGAGAAATAAGAATTAAACAAATTTGCGATTTTTCTTGGAAGATTATCAATAAATTCGAAGTACAAGAGTATTTTAACCTAGTCATTTTTTTCTTAAATTTATTGGAATTGCATTGTATTGAAAAAGACTTAAGTTTATATAAAGAGCAGAAGAAAATGACAAAGTGGGGGTGCTAGCGGAACGTTCAGCCAGCATTTCCACTTTTGTCATCCATTTTTTTCGAACCAGCACAGAGTTTCGCGCACTCAAAAAGTGCATAATTACCACAAAATTATAGCTTTGAATTTTTTCCCCAAAGTCTGATTTTATTATAGGTTGGGGTGCTAGCTGAACGTTCCACTAACACGCCCACTGAGACATTCTTATGTTCTGATTTCCGACTAAGCACAAAAGTATTCATTAGCGCACAATTAGCACATAACTAACACAAAATTATACAAAACATTATGACAAAGAGGGGGTGGCCAACTACCCAGATGTGCCGTCGCGGAGTACATATTCGCCAATACAAGCGATATCGTTGCTTGACCTGCATCGATGTTAAGAGGCAGAACATCGAGCATCTCTCGTAATTTATGATTGAACTTTCCACATCTCTATCACTTTCTTAATTCCCGTAATGTAGCTCTTACGTATCTCTTTGTTACGTGTTCTTACTTTGTTTTTGTGACATTATATCTTCTTCGCGAGACATTTCTGGTCATGCGTAATTCGATTTTTTGTTCTGATATACCAATGTTATGTTCAATACTGGTTATGATTGTCAAAATAGGTTCCGAAATATGTTTTTCTACTTTTGTTTCAGGTGCTCCGTGTATTTCCAATATATGAGTGTATAACATAAAAACTTTATGTTAAACAATTATTTGTATTAATGTTCTTTATGTTGATAGTCCTTCATCCGTGAAATATACTTTAAGAAGTACAACTAAGGCTTACAAAATTATGGCGTAGTTCTACCACGAAAAAGTAACTTCAACATTCCTCTTAGGTCATCATACCACGTAATAAATTGCAATGAAAAATCTGTGTATTTACTCGTATTACATTGATAAATACATATGCTGTATGTTGATAGATAACCAAACAAAAATTATGGGTGCTCGTTTCATACATCAAAATCTGTGTAGTTGTTTAAATGTAAAACGAAAATAAAACATTAAAAATTTATAAACGAAAAATTAAACAGGTGTGAAGGACAACTCACCGGAGTCGAAATAATCATCAATTCATATTTCTATGTCTCACTTGACCCTCTTTCATCTCTTTAATGTCTGTCATGAAGAATATAACTACTTTTCGTGCTGTCATGTGTTCAATGTTAACTCATAATTATTGTTCCAGTATTCGCCGTCATAAAATCATGTAGTGAAATAATAGAGTATTACTCTTGTGATTGAATCATAAAAGATCATGCATTTATTATTTTATGACTGTATTCGTGAAATAGTAATTTTTGTATGCGTGATAGAAGAACTGTTTGATCCATTCCAAACCGATTGCTAGTTGTTGGTATGAATGTTGGTTGTTGGTATGGCTGGATCGTGTGCCCGTTTCAGTCCATGTGTGCAGTCTCCAGCTGCTGACCCAGGATGTGCGTCACTTATCCTCTGCTTCCTCTCACATTCCAGTGAGAGCCCTTTACATCAACCTCCACCTTTACGCTTTAGTCCACTCTCCATGGAAATCGAACTAAGGGTATACTGAGAACTAGAGGAAAGATTTCAATTTATTTTAAATGGGAGGCGGTGGACTTTCCTCAGAAGCGTATTATGAAATCCGACACCTATTTTCGAAAATTCCGTGAAATAGTTTATAATATAGAACATTAATTTATGGTACAAACTAATAAATATTTCAACGCGTGAAGTAAAATTTAAGTTATTTTAGTATTTTGAAATATATATTTTATGTTTCCTTTATCAACGACCAATGTTACTGAGATGAGATGAGACATTGTAAATTGGTTCATAAATCCGACACAATAATATGGCGGAAGGTAAAATATTTCTTAATAAAAAAAAATTAAATTATGTTTATCTTTAGTTATTTCACCTTGTCAATGCTTGATAACTAACCCTTTTAATCATAAGAGGTCAGTTCTCTTTGACTTTTAGTATCTTCTTGAATGTAATTAAACCTACACTCAGATGATTACGAAATTAATCCCACATAAATTATTATACAAGTATGGAACCGATTTTTTCAAGCAACTTTGTCGAGTTTGAGACGGTTTCTTTACTTAACACTGAATCCAGTGCAATCTGAACGGTTGCAACACAAACTGGATAGAATCTTTCAGAAATTTACGTAGTTGTTTTTCATCGGTAAAGTGAACATTTTCATGTTAATAATTTATGTTCTATTTTTAATTAATTTCAAAACATTTTTCGGTTTATAGAAACTCCTATGTCGGACCTATGTTGGTAAACATTCTCTCATTCAATGCTTTGTTTCGTACCTGGTCAGTGATGAAGAGCTAATTCAATCGATGCCATTCATATTCCAGCTGTCCACTACCATAATAAATTCGCAACCAAACTGTCAGATGTCGAGTTGCGGCTAATCGAGGTTTGCAAAAGCTCCATCAATTCTGCTTTTAGCATTTGCTGACCCTCATGTAGTGTAAAATGGTTTCCCCATTAGTAATGCGGTACTAGTAAAAGCTTCTCTTGCTTCTGATATATTGTTCGTGTCCGCTGATTTATTGCATCTTTTATCACCTCTGTTCACATGAGTGGAAAGGTGAACAGTGTGTCTTTGAGTGTAATAAATTTTAATTTACCTTGCTTTAGGAAATTTGTTAGCCACTGGTCCTCATCAGGTAATGGAACATAATTACTCCTTCTGTTCGATTATGTTCAACACAAATTTAAGAATATAGCGAAATCACAGAAAAGGAACAAAAACTACTATGAATGCTAATACAATAATTAAACTCAGTTTTGACCGTAATTGAGTTGAATGTACCATTGAAAATGTATTCTAAATTAAAGATCTTGATTTTCATTTTCTGAATTTTGCTTTATTAGTTTCCTTTCATAAGCATTTAATTTCTTAAATTAAATCGACCTTATTACACAGACTTATTTATAACTTATAGGACACAAAACGTTTCGACCTCCACTGTGACGTAGTGTCTCTTATAAATTAATAAATAAACGTTGTGTCTTCTATGTTATAAATAAGTCTGTGTAATAAGGGCGTTTTATTTAAGAATTAATATTTTACCGACGTAATTAAAATATACGTTTAATTTCATTCAACACATCCATTCTTTCAAACTTTTAAAAATACCCGAGTTAAAGTTGTTCCTGGAGTAGGCCAAATAATGAGTTGCGTTAAAATGAAATGAACTGAACTGAGTGGTATTTTTATTGCAAACCTTAACTCTAAAAAAGCAATGTAGATAATGAGTCTCTATTTCAATTTTGGGTTTTCATCCATTATTTTGTTCTGCACTTATTGCAACTTCGCTTTGGAACGTTGAAGTTAAATTGTGGTATCAATGTAGTTCTATAAGTACTTTTTCATATTACCCATGTGATTCAGCAGACTGAAAGCAAATGCTTCATTTATGTGAAGGATAGACTGTGTTTCCCTCTGTTGACTTATTCATCCTTTTGAATGGCGACTGGCTGCTGAGCGCTGCGCTATAAACATGGCGAGTCATGCGCCAGCATATTCTAGTATGCACGTCGTAGGTGATCGCCATACGCTATACGACGCCATACGAACGTTCTTCAGCAGAGTGCCAATCGGATGTGAGGCTATAGTAAAGATGTAGAAGGACATCAATATTATTGATCTATTGAACCACCAGTATTCACTTTCGTGACTCACGGAAAAACGGAAATTCCGGAAGACGAACTCGCAGTTCTAGTACTGTAAACTCCCATCGACTTGTAGACTGAGACTGATGAACGACGGAATGGAAGTATACTAAACGACATTTCTAATTTGAATATGCTTTGACTGGTGAATTGGGCATTCCAGTATCACTTCCTTTATGCATCTCAAATGATACGTCTCTGTTTATGTTTCATATAAAAATAATTAGCCAAATGACTTCCCATTCTTAACAAATGCTTCAACTCTTGAAATTTACGAACTTGATTGAGGTAAGCGATTATGATATTAGATTTTACGAGAGTCTCAGTATGATATACATTTAATAAATTTTGACTTCATTGTACAAAATTGAGAAATAATTTTAATTATTCGAAATTTGTAGGTTTTTTGGTGGAAATTTTCGTGTTGTGTATTAGTGGAACATAATACGTGGCCTTTGTAAAACCATTTTGTCTCTGTCAATCACTCAGTTTAAAAAATCGTAGTATAATTTTCTATTATATTTTTTCGTTTAGTAGTTAATACCAATTACTTATCTAAAAAATAATTATTAATATATCTATTGGAACATCTATCACGGAAAATGTCACCTTATTGTGTAAGAAATCTTTTGAGAGAATATTAAATAGCATATTATAATTTAGTTCTATTATAAAATTTCAATCAATATTTATAATTTAATATTAAAATACAATAAATCTCGGTTTTATAAATTTTAATTAACAACGATTTCATTAAAAATTGAGATAATACTACATTTAGTTGGTAAAGTGAAAAAATAGAGAAAATTCGAAAAGTCACATTCCACCCTAGTAAACAATTAAAATATATGAATGTCAAAAGCCACTCCGTCAAGGACAACGTCACTTATGTAAATAGAGTAAAAGTATTACCGTAAAACTAAGAATATCAAATCGCTACTCGAATGAACATCCTTGTTGTTTAGAATATGTACTTATTTTTGAACATAGTAGTTAGTACTTAGTAGCCATATTCTTGGAAATATGAAAATAAATACTTGAATTACATTACAAGACCACAGAAACAATACGAAATCCCACCCCAGAAATGTTAACTCTGGAACTCTGCATCTTATTTCAGTTGGGGGATGAGTCAACAAACTTAAATTATTATTTAAAAAAATTAGTAACTTGAATGATTTCACCTATGGAATAAGAATGATAGTTTTGGAAGGTAATTGTTTATGACGAAGATACGAATTCATCTGTTAAAAAAGAGAGTAATATCAAGGGTGGTATTTCACGAAAAAATAATTTATTTCGTCCTAAATTTGTTGCGAGTTTATTGCGAAAGCATCCGGTACTGCTTTCATATAATGACACGAAATCTATATTTTACGATGGAGAATTAAGTTTCAGAAAACGTCCGCTGAGCGTGTACTGAAAGCAGAAGAGAGATCAGCAGTCGGTGGCATGCTTTCAGGGGTCAGCTGTGACACGGCCACACGCAGGCTCAACCGCTTGCTCCTCGGGCGACTGCAGCGTTACGGGCGGACGCGGGGCGTACTAGTTGCGAGGCGCGATACCTCGCGATCGATGCCTCGTTGAGGGAAGGGCGCGGACCTCGCGCCATTCATTCCCACCAGCCAATGACAGCTCCCATAGGCCATTGTCAGACGTCGCGACACCTGGAAGCGGTTGTGGCCTGGACGAAATGCTTGGATATTGAATAACAGATAAAAAAATTTGCTTCTGAATACATACGAAATGAAATGGAAACAGTAACACAGAAGTTTCTTATCAGTCCTTCTCAATAAATTAAACTATTTATTCCTTAGAATAAAAAATGGAAACTTTTTCGTACTTTCAAGAATAAGATCTAAATACTCTGAATTGTTGAGTTTCAAATTCAGTAACATTTCTAAGTGGCATTGAAATTTGATATAATATCATTTCTTTTTTATCATAAGAAATCATAAAGTACTGAAAGTAAAACACAACAAAATCAAATCCAGAGATTTGTTCTTAATTCAGACAACACACATTGCATGCAAAACATGCGAATTTTCCCAATTAGAGAGACCAATTTATTGATTTATCGGTCTGACTTCCTCCAGGAAACATAATTTATTATAAAGCTACTGTTTTTCACTATCTTGTATACGTGGTGTATGAAAGGATTGCAACGAAAGTGTGGTATATGAAAGGTAAAAAAGGAGAAACGTTCATCTATGCACAGAGATTCTAAACAAACGAGTCAAAGATTTTGATACTCTTCCGATATTATGTAATAAGGATAGGATCTATTTCTTGTCAACTCACACACTCAAGCATTATTTTCTCTTGATTCAAAGGGTATTGTACATGAATATGAAAAAATTGTTTTGTAGGAATTCTCCAAAACAAAAAATATCCGTTTTCCAAACTTTAATTAATTTTTTATAAGGAAAGCGTAAATTGTACATATTACATTTGCGTGTCATTTTGCTTGAAATTATCGTATAGATGGTGTGTAAAATTTTATATCTTCTTCAACAACACATCAGTTTACTGTTTCAATAGTCTGGAAAGTCTTTATGAATATAAATATTCCTAGAAGAGGGATAATAAAGTTGTGTAAATTTGAAGTAAAGAATATGATTCTGTTAAAATTGGTAGAGGAATCTAAAACTTGCACCAGATACAAAATTGAAGGGGGCTGTACATATTGAAATATAATGAATTGGAATTTACGTAACACGTTTTACGGTATTTCTCAGAATTTAAAACACAGTAAATGCTATTATTCAGTGAATATTTAAGATATACCTTGCTATTTAGACTTTTAATTATTTAGACATTAATATGTGCTTCAGTATTAACCCGAATGGAAGGTTATCTTCTTATAGCTATACTATACCGTCGTGTGAAACTTGATAATACGATCTATGTAAAACTATAGTGCATTGGTAATCGAACCCAAGTTTCTTATACTGGCTGTATTTCCATTTCAGGAATTGTAATCGGAAATGGGTGGTAGAGCACATTCCTTTCAAGCAAGTTACATGACTTTTAACTTAGAATCGTCTCATTTTATATTGTCATGCTATTAAGACACGTTGCTTCACCCGCATACATCGTCATGAGGATTGTTGTTAAATTATGTTTGTTTCTCAATAAACACTTTAGTGCCCCTGTTTTCATGTTAATATTTGTGTCTGAGGTTACCGTGTGTAATAAGAAATAAATATAACAATGCACGAGCAATGCACTTTCATACGTTTACAAAATATTTAAAAATTATTTTAGCATAAAATCTTATTTGAGTAACAATTTGCAAGATTACAAGGAGACGAAAAAGTATCTTAATAATAAAAAAATAATAACAAAGAATTACATGCAAGTGCACATTCTTCTCTTTCTCGGTTAATCGCTCATTCTTCCACGACGAGGGTCGTCAAACAAAGGAGGAACGGCGCGCGTGAAGTTTAATTATACATCTGAAACTCATTAGGAGACGGCTGCGGTAGTGCGCGGCTGTGCTCTCGCCTTTGTTCGACAAAAGAGACGCGCCACAAGGCCATCCCTCTCCTTGACTAATTTGAGTGGGAGTTTGTAAGATGGTTTTCTGGGTATGTAAGATTTCATGATTGGAAATGAGAATTGGATTAGCATTAAGCGTTTCAACTTTTTGAAGCTCAGAAATCAAAAGTAACAGGACGTAATTTAAAAAACACATTTTACGCTTCAAATTTTAAGTCTTACGAGTTGTAAATAATTCAAGATTATTCATGTTAATTAATTATACGGGATCTTTTAAATCAGTGTGCTTTGTTAAATAAAATTTCATCCAATACTTGTAAATTTATATGTTAAAGATATACTGCTTATCCACCGTTCAGGATAAATTTTTGAAAGTACGATGTAGTCAAGCTAAAGTTTTGTTATTTTTAAAATTGTAAGCCAAGATATTTAATTTCACAAAAGAAAAAAACGAACAAAAATAATGATATGAATTTCCTCTAACAACACTTTAAAACTCTTTAGTCATTCATGAATGCACACACTAGTATTTCATATCTTCACCTTTATTATTATTATTATTATTATTATTGAATACTCTGGTTGGTGGCATATTCAATTTCAACCTTAGTGTATTAGCTAGTCTTCCTCGCGAACTTTATGGACCTCCCCTACGATTCATTAGTGCAGCACCATCTATGTTACGACTGCCATTTGCAGGCGCGTGTCAGCGTTTGTCGCCGCTTCCTTCTGCTGCGTATCTCACGGCGTCCGTTTTCTTGTCACGTAATTTGAAGTGAGAGCGAGTGATTGTACGACGCTCTGAATATTATTATAGCTGCGTGTAACAGTAATCATAAGGCTCTTGCTTTAGCACGCAACCAACCATACACCAATGTCGTGCAGGTTGCTACCTCGCACTAAAGTAGAAGTCTCTTACGACATCAATAGCACGGACAATTTCATTTACTCAAAGTCACGTAACTTTACCGAAAAAATACAATATGGCTACCTCACACGAATTGCCAACGTCAACCAAACAAATAGAAAAAAATATAGTATCCGAATAAATATCAATAGTAGTCATATAGCGACTATTTGCTGTAAAAAAATAAAAGTTAATATTACAACAAACTAACGTAAAAGGTGATAATCGTTATACACGATCCATGCAGGAAGAACATAATAGCGCCAAAAGAGCAAGTGAATTGAATTGTTTTTGGATTCAGATTTATTTGTAAAGAAATCAGAGAATACACGCCTCCATAATGCGAGATGTACTTTACATTACTCTTAAGGACATTGACGAAGTAAAAGCGTTGGCCATACTGTGCACAAACCCTGAACCAATATCAAGTTAGCGAGACTGGCAATAAATAAATTAATAAATAATAAATAAATGAATTAATTATAATTTATTGTTGAGAGAGCAGTTACAAACAGTTTATGACCATGTTGAGGACAATAAGCTAACTTACTAATACTACAACTTAATGATAAACTTATTTACTGCGACAACTTTACGCTAAACTAATAAACACAGAGCATTTTCTTCTCATTAGGTTATATTTTCTCTGAGTAAAGTAGCATGACAGTATTACTATGAACAAAACTAAAATATTTTTTTTCTTTTAACAGATTGAAATCAGTTTTAGAGCTATTTGTTTTGGAAGCAGTAATCACAGTATTTTACAATGCGTACATATTGACAGAAGTGTACAATCAAAATTAAAACTTAAAATGAAATTCTGTTTCCTCAAATATATCACATAATTGTGTGCAATAGAAGGCATGTATGCACCAATTTACCAATACAAATTACTAACACAAAATGCATGCCTCCGTTTCATATTTGATCTACGCAAATACGACCACGTTTCAGAATATTATTTAAAAGCTGAAATATCTTCTAACAGCATGATGAGGCCATGGAGCATATGTCGTAATTTAATAAATTACGACATATTCTCCATAGACTCATCATGCTGTTCAAGACTCTAAATAATAAACGTTTAACTCAACCTGCTATACACTTTCAATATTTAAAACAAAAAAGAACTAGAAATGATGAACTTCTCGTGATGACACAGAACGGCCATTTTCAACAAGTCAACAACAACAGTAAGTACAATGCGTGAATGGAATAAACTACCACTTGACGTTAGGTATTCAAATGGTGTCCGTTTATTCAAAAGAAAATTAACCTCTTGGTTGTGCCAACAACCTCCATAGTATGAAATAAATACCTAGGCACATTTCGTAATTTCGTTCCTTTTTATTATTATTATTAATTTATTTAATTACCATATTTTCCTACTCTTGCAAACGTCACATCTATTTTCAACTACCCTTTCTTCTATCTGTTTATTCTTAAAACTATCTTCTCCCCATATTACTTCTATTACTCCCTCTCCCCTTCTACTTCTATCCTTCCCATTCTACGTTGTTGTAACTTCCCAAACGTAAGATATTGTTTTATGCTAGATCCTGTAATTTTTAATTAATTTTCTATGTAAGTTAAGATGTAAACAATAGTATAATGTTACCTCTAAGAGTAATTTTATTCTGTGTGAAATGAAATATATCCTATCTGTATTTATATTTGTACATAATTTTGGTAAGTCGTTATGTAATGTTATATTAATTTTTTCTGCAAAACTCTTTTTTTCCTCTCCAATCAGATTCTTTTCTAACAGGTGCTACATTAGTTTATAAACTAATTTTATCTCATATTATTTTATAAATTATTTGTTATGTTCGCCCTCAAGCCGCCAACCTGATTGGGGTTTTCGCTGGGTTTCCCTCACTCTCTTAAGGTTCAATACTGGGATGGTCCTTCGCTTGTTTTCCCAGTAGTAGATATAGTAAATACACTCCCTCTCAAACTAATTTTGGTAATGATATTGTAAATATTTTTAAAGTGGTTAGGCGGAAGAGCAGAACTCGGTCTGAGTCTCGCCACTAATAAAGTCATTTCTTTATTTATTTATTTATTTGTCAAGCTTTATACTGCATTCATCTTTCAACGTGCTCTACAGGAATGAAAAATTGTTACTGTGAGATTGATAATGTTTAATTACAATTCTATCAATATTAGTTAACTACCATCTCATGTTACTGTCTTAAAATAAACTTTTATTTCCAGAAAAAAACATAGGCGCAGATGTATTTTATGGTTGCTAAATGACGTACTCCAACAGTATTAATATAGGTCTGTCGTAAATACATAATTTTCGGTTTCTGACACACAACCCTCAGAGAATATTTGCTAATGTTTCAGCTGTTGCACCTTGACCCTTTTACGCCTTCGAAGGTCTTACAAATGAATGCCATATATCTTGGCAAAAGGTAGCGGTTTTCACTATCTTACACTTTGCTATAAACTGATTTTAAATTTATTGGCTCGATGCTTGAAATCGTATAACCACGTCAATAATGATACTGAATTTTTATTCATAATTTGTATATTTTTCACGAGTTTTCTATAAGTAAGCAAAGTTTTAATCCTAGCCAATTTAGCTTGAAAAATCAATTCACCGTTCCAATATTAAAAATATTACATTTAACTCGTTACATTGTAGCTTTTAGGATATTGTAAGTGTACAAGTATTAATTTTTATAATTTTTATTGGCCATTTGTTTACTCTTTCCATGACTGATTTGAGTACATACATTTCCCCAGTAGCTTACAATATCTTGTGTTCCCTTGGGTTTCCGTCATACTCGTATATTTCTTAGGAATCTCATTCTTTTTCAAACATTTTGTACTGATCCGTTTCCTGTTAGACGTGCTGTTTTGTCCCTTCTTCTCTTGACAGGTTCTATTTGAATATTTCTCGTTTTCCAAAGGTTCAATNTATATATTCTTTTAGGTTCCAGTCCTTCCTAAATACAATTATGAATGTATTATTTTTCTAATAAAAACAATGAGTGAACAACAATTTATTTTTAGGTTGATAAAATACACATTACTCTCACAAAATTAGTTCAAAATTTTAGGGAAAAAGTGGTTAATTTTGCAAGGCAATATTTGAAATCAGTGAGAGAATATTGGTAATTTCCTGAGGTATATTGTGCTGCAACATAATTTAGAATAATTAAATCATAGCTACTCATTTGATTCCTGCACTATAAAATCCATATAAAAATATTCCGAGATAAATCGTTTCAAATGTTTTCATCACTTGAAGCACTATAGTTTCTGAAATTTAAGCCATAGGTACAGTATGCTTGTGTTATGAAACTTAGGTGTGCTTAACTCGTATTTCAATTTCTTTGAAACCCAATGTTGTAAGCTACAGTGTAGTTACTATAGGACTTTTGAGTTACAATACTATAAATTATTAAACACGTAAACATTAAAAATTATAATTTTAAATATATTTTATTATTTGAGGTGTAATGGTACACTATCCTTGAGCTTTTCTAAAACCTTCATTCCTTCCTAAATTTATTCTTTTATTTATTACATTGTGGTGGCAGAAATACTGTGGAACTACTCATGCTATAAAGTTACGATTATTCTTGTACTTCTCCATCCCAAGATTTAAAAACAAAGCTTGTATAAAGCGTTTGTACAAATAATAGGAAAACTATATTTTCTGAAATCATAAATTCATATAAACTAAAGAAACTAATTCGTTGTGCACGATATATTGAACACATTTAGAAACGTCTACATCAAAATATTCAAAATAGCCTAGATTTTCAATAAATGTTACATATAACATATAGACAACTATTTTATGTTTCTGAAGAGTAACTGAAATGACATTTATAGAATCTTCTCCAGATCAACACTTGAAGTATCAATAATCCATCCGAATTCAGAAAATAATATTTTTTAGGTCAATCATTTGTAAAAAATATTGTTTAAAAAATGTTTTTTTACTTAAAGTTTAGTTTTTGTTTAGACATGTTGATGATGTGTTCAAAATTTCTACACTCTTGCTTAGAAAGAACTAGACGAAATTTTGCCAACAAAATGAAATGCATTTGGAATGTGTAACAATGCATAATGAATGACAGGATGTAAAGTAGGTAATATATTTTCAACAATCGAATATTTTATTTAATCCTACCATAGATACGTAAGGAAAGAGATGATGTTTAGTCGTTGCGCAAATTATTACTCCCTTTGGATAATACCTTCGGATACGTTATTGTCATTTCGTTGGCAACTTTCCCCCAAGTTCCAAATGGCAGGCTGCAAAACACATTTTTATATTTTCTAAAGTATTTGGCTTAAGATTTTTCTAATCAGTATGGCAAGTTCGTAGGTAAAAAAATGTAGGACAAGTAGCAAAGATTTAAATGTACTGGAGAGAGTTTGGAGCTGGTTTGGAGTTGGTGCTCGTAATAGTAACTTGAAATCAATCGGCTGGGAAAAGCACTTTTCAAGATAGCTATAGACTTGCAACCGGTGTGCTGTTGATTTAATTCGATGAAACCAAATCCCAGAGTGGCTAACCATCCGTGGGAGAAAATTTTCCACGCAGTAACCACTTTCTATTCCAACGGAACAACCATTCCAGTTCTTAAAAAATGAGGATCTATGATGCCAAACGAAAACACACCGCACAGTACTGTCACACATTCACAACATAGCGGTTTTTCAATCACAATGATGAGAGGTCAGTTTAATAAGTGGGTGACCAATATCTGGCATTATCTCAATGGACTCTCCCAATGGTGGAGTCCATTGAGACTGATTGGGCTTCCACCAAAATGACGTTGTTGCTAAGGAACTGCGAGTTGACTACTGCACGTCTAACGATCTCGATAGCAGAGGATTTCGGTCACGTTCTGTAAACGGACCTGCATCTTTTATGAATGGATCGAAAGGTGAGCAATACGTATCACATTCTTATAACGCTAAGCATGCCTGATATCGTAATGCCGAGGATATCAGGTGAATGCTTGGACTACATTTTTTATGGCAAGATGCAGTGGAACGAAATAGTTGGGCCAATTTAACGACCATGGCATCTCTACACGAAGTGACTGCGTTGTATGTTACTGCCTGTATCTGCCTATAGCATGATCTATTTCAGACGCTTCAATCGCTGATTTTTCGAAGAAGATGATTATTGCTATTTTTCCTAAACAATCTAAATCATAGCAATTTGGTTACAAAAGATGTATGTGAAGGTAATTCGTTAAGTACAATCCGGCCGAAAACAACTGTGTAGCTACGTCAAATATTGTCACGTAACTCTCTCTTGTACCGGTATCTGGTTCCTGGTTATTGACGAAAAAGGAAAATCAGGGGCAAACGCCACATTCAAAGAACTTATCCTCCTTGCAACAACCATTTATTATCCCCACATTACAGGAAACTACACACATTCATTATCTACCAAACCACCTAAGTCTATATCTACCCTCTCATCCCTTCCCATCCGATAGATTTCCATTTCTATTGTACAATTAACACTAAGTTCATTCCGCCTTCTCCTATCTTACTTCATCCAATCCCCAGCTTAGCACACCTCTATAATAGTTTACTACTCCCACTTTCCTTCAACTCAAAATTCTATTTGTCCAGCAACCTCAGACGTATACATTGTTCACTCACCCAATGTGCTATATTCTTCATGGGCCGGTTTTTTTTTTTTTTTTGCTCTTCACTTCCCCCACCCGGCAATCGATCTCTTCTCCATGTTCGTTCACACACGCGCCAGATGGTCAAGTTCTCCTTTCTTCTGTCTTCCACCACCGCGAACCATCCGTTCGTCCCCCCACTCCGGGCTATTCCATCCTTCTCACCTCAGCTTACACTAGCCCGGTTATCTCCAAGCTTCACTTAGCAACAAACCATTCTGCGCTTTTGAAACAGCTACACGTGCCGACTTCAATGGAAAATCCATTCCGCTGAACAAGTAGATCACAGGTCTTACACTCTTTGAACCGGAAGGTAGCTAGTGCAGTCAGCACTACTTACTCGCACAAGTGTTTCCATATCCGCTTTAAACGTTTACCATGTATTTACTTTTGCTTTATTCCATTTTTTTAACTTTTGACATTAACTTTTGCCCGAAATCTCCCCTTCGCGTCATTACAGTGCAATAAGTAAAATAGAGTACAATACGAAAGCAGATACCCTTCATTTCTAAATGATACTTGTATATGCTAGATCTGTGATCCATCATCTCTCACTTATTTTGCATTTTTGTTCTAATAACGTTGAATAACAATTGGTTAGTACTCATAACAACTTATAAACATATTTATGTATTGTTTACGTTACGTTCGTTTCGAGTAATAATTGGAATTTACGTCATGGCCCTTTCAACCTTTCTCACCCGACATTTCATACTATATTTTGTTGTTACAAAAATATTCAATGTTGAAGGGACGACTTTTGTTTCATTGATTGCACTAATTTCCGGGTCAATGCGTAGTTATTACGTCACTTCCCTCCAATTGTCTCGTGTGAGATTGTAAAGTCGTCTAAATAATTCAAGTTCAATGATCTCTGTATATTTTGGATACAATATTGTATAAAGTTATACCCTGAGTTCATCATGTGTGTAATTTCATATCACTTTCAATGTAATCAGGTCAATAATTTTCGTATGAAAACTTACATCGATCCATTTCAAAAACCAACTCAATTACCTCCACTCAATAACATTTTTTCTTCAGCTACTTACTACGTAGTGTTGCGTAGGGGGCAAGTCTGGTTGCATTAGCGACCCAAACTTTCTCTTCCACAAGATAAATAATAATGCTTTCAACTTAGATTTTCTAAGCGTAACGATTTATTATCGTAATTGGTAGAATTGACACCGTATGACGTACGGTGTAATTAATGTGCCGCTTGGGCTAGATCTCTCACTTATACACTTCAAGAACGGTGTGGGCAGCAACGGGTTGTTCTGCCTTCCGGGAGTGTAGCGTCCGCGGTGTCGATCTGCTAGGCTCGACGTCGGGACTTGAAGATCGCTGGTTCAGTGCTGATGGGGCTTGGAGATGTGTTCCATTGGTATGAAGTCTCCGGATTTCAGCGTTGTTGAAGTTCAGCTTGGAATCGAATATTCTCTTCGGGATCGCTTGAATAAGCTCCTCGAATCGTAGAATGCGTATTTTGGATCTCTGCTGTCAGGATATATGCGAGGTTCAGCTTAGAATGTATTCTCGGCTAAGTTTCACTTGTAGCGTCTCAGTGAGCGATGTGAACTCTGGCAGGCATAGTGTGATTATATTTATTAGGTTGTCAGGGTCTCGGGTTCAGGATAAGGACATCTGACAATCTAAGTCATATTAAACTTGATACGTCCCTTCAAGGGACGGGTCTTGCAGAGGTCGTTATGAAGTGATTATTTGTACGCAGATCTTTGCATAGAATTCATTTTCTAAAACATTTATGTTTGCATAGAGCACTTATGTTTGTTTACGGTTCCTTGTGTAGGATTTGCGGGCCTTGGATTCCATTGGCCATGTCCTTGATGCAGAAGGCTGTGTTCAGTTTATAAACACGTATGGCGGACGTAAACATATATTGTGAATGTGTGCATTTGTTGTTCATTGGAACGGCATGGAGTGGTATCATCAACTACTTTATGCGTGCGAGCTGGTTGATGGGGCGTGGGCATTATGAGGAGCGTATGTATGGCGTGCACCGTATGATATGTGGTCCCCACAGTAGCATACGTAGTCTCAATTTACTCTTACCATCTTATCTCATCACGTCACCACACGCACATAACAGTGATCATGACCCACCTGACACAAATGACTACGTAACAGAGATACGGCAGCAATCTATTATACTAGCTATATATCCTTCCTCGTACGGAGGAAATAACTGTAATTTAATTTTTGAATAGCCTTCAAGTCTTTTCTTCTCGTCGCAACATGCCTGACAAAAACCAACTTTTAAAATGTAAGTAAAGTAAAAAAAACGAAATATCATACCATGCCACTCGAATAAATGAGCCAAATTTTGAAGTTCTTGGTTTATGTCTCAGTGCTAGGTAAGAATTTTCATAAGCATAATGTGAAAAAATATTTCATGTTCAATAAAAAAATTCTCATTGAATTTTGAAAAGAATGCTTGGTGGCGCACTTACACCCACTTCGAGGATCGAGTATGCTGAATTTCAGAACTTTAGGCCTCTTTGTAGTCTGTATGAACGAATATTTAAGTATGATAAAAATTGTAGGGAGAGAGAGTTAATATGTAATTTAAAAGAATGAATCACGTTCGGTTTACCATAAAAAAATATCAATGTAATTTTAAAAATTTGTGTGCACTCGCCCGACATCCTTGGTGAAGATAGAGAAAATTGTGATAGAGAGGGATAACCTCATAGGAGGTTATCTCTCTCATTTTAATTTTCCTTTTTCAAGTAAAATTTTCATTGATGAGACCTTTAATTAGAATGTAAGGTATTCGAGCACAGATATATTTAAATAAACAAAAAAGAAAACATAGCAAACTTCCGAAAAAATCTCTGAAACCGATCTATTTAATTTATTCGTGATGGTAAATTTTGAGAAAGTTAATGTACCATGTATTTATCAAAATATACTGTATGATATGTAGTTCAAAGTTCCAATGAACCAAGCTCCACTGACCAAAGCTTTTGATGCGGTTTTAATACTACAAAATCCTAATAATGCTGGCTTAAATAGTCAGAGACATTACTGACTGCTTTTGAAACTGCAGCAATGTAAAGCATGAGTCAATGTGTACCAAAGTTTGCAACAAGAATAGAACTGTGGAATCGAGACAATAAGAGTTAAAACATTAAATTTGAAGAATTTACTAATTTTATTTAAATTAATAAATTCGGTCAATTCCATATAAATTTCAATTTATGGAACCAGATGATGTAAAGGGTGAATCTCAGATGTCTTTAAATTAACTAATTACACACATAACTGCATATTTTCTCTCCATAGGGTTGGAAAAGGAAAACAGCGACGTTTAGAGACCACCGTCGCCCTCAACATGTGGCCCTCCTAAACTTAATATGAAGAAATATGCGAGTCATTTCACTAGACGTGCAACATCGTATTCATATTTCCTTGACCGTAGTAACAGTTAATCTATGAAAATAAATCTATTGACAAACATAGACGGTATATTGCTAATTATACAATAAAAATATATTTTAAAATATCTTCCTTATTCTTTAATGGGAAACCTTCGTTATTCCTTAACTCAAAAAAGTTGTAAACCTGACGATAATTGTTCTAACTATTAACGTATTTCTGGAGTCAGCGTGGCTCAGTGGATAGAGCACTAAGTTGCTGGCTGGATAGCCAGGGATCGATCCCCTGTGAGGTGGGGATCTTCATCACGCCTCAACATCCAGACTGAAATGAGTACCTATAAAATGAGTACCAGGATCTATCCTGGGGTCGAACCGGTCGGAGCGAGATGCTGACCACATCTCCCCCTTCTAGTTCCGGGTTACAAGAAATCGCGCGAGCTCTACCCTCCGCGAAGGCTACAATCCACAAGGGCCTGTAGTGTGAGATAAGAAGATTAACTTATTTCTGGCTTTGGATATTTGAAATACCATTTTCTGCGACATAAAATGGTGCCAAGACATTCGTCCACCACCAGTTGAAAATATAAAATCCATAACAATGCACGCCTTTTGGAAATTTCGAAATATTTATTTTCTAATTAAATCTAAATTCAAAACACGTCCTCATTTTCTTATCTTACAAATTATTTTCTCTCATAAAACGAATTTAGTCCTTCCAGAATAAACACAGAATGACGTAATAAATGCATCATCATCCATTTCATAGTTAAACCAAAATTCAATAGTTCAAATGTTACATATACTCAAAAAACAATACGAACGTTTTGAAAAACAATATGAAAGAGTAAGTAAAAACAAAACATGAGGGATAGTCTATGAGATTTATATTATGATTTTCACTACTTTAAGAAAATAAGATCTTCAAATCTATTGCCTTTTCTGCGCAAAATTAATACAGATTTGAACACATGTTTCAGAAATAACAAAGAAAGATATAAAAAGGAACTCTCTCACAACACAAGTGTATCAACACCTAAAACAACATGAACAAATTGGGGTATATTAAATTTACAGGTAAATATTATAATGTAGAATTGGCTCGTCAGGAAAGTGAGAAATTCTGTATTCGTAGGTTTGTTAGAAAGAAAGAATGATGAAGGGAGGGTAACTGTTCATTCTCTATCAGCTGTTATTCACAGAGTCCACGTAAATTAATCGTAACAGTATTCATTGCATTTCTTTTAGTGATTAGTAGGTGCGGGCCAAGAGTGTTATACTTGCGAGCAACCACTGTGTAAAATCCATGAAAATATAGTGCCAGTTACCAGTTATATGGGTAAATTAGATATTTATAATTCCGTCAGCTGCGTAAGTTAATGATTCGTGTAACCTTATTGCTACTGAAGACGAAAGCTTGTGAGTATGGGTTTTCTTGAAGTTGCTGTGAATAAAATATGTTTCTCTCCTTAAGCATACAAACTACCTTTCAACAAATTTTTCGCGTTAAATTTTTTAATTTCCTTCTGCGTGAGTGATTGAACAAGTACAAATGTTTTACTTCATTTATTTGAATTTACTCCAACACTAAAAAACTAAATAACAAAAATTAACATATTTAACGTAATGATCATTATTCCTCCTGTTGTTAATAATAAGAGAAATAACTCCTGCGAAGCAACCGTGTCTTTCTTGATTGTTTCCCGTTTTTATTTATAAAAAATAATGACATTTAATTATGAATTCAGTATATAAGGTTTTTAATTCATGAGGATAGTTCTTAAAGATATCAAGTAAAAGATAGATAAAAATTTTTACATCTATTTTGGTAAAACCATTTTATTGAAGATTTTTATGAACCGACTTTTGTCGTTTCCAGGGAACACGTCTCTTTTGGTTCCCCATATGTTTCCTACTAATTTTACACAGTATACTTTATCATAATTTCGTAGATTGATTCAAAATTTTGAAAGAGGAAATATATTGATGTTATTTCTATGAAATCTAGCATTAGAATGAAATTATTGTGACTGAAATGGAACAACGGAGAGAGGAATAGGCAAAAAATATATAATTTATCAACTTATGTATACTGTAAATTCTCAGGCGGCCGGATCATTCCAATTTTTGTATGTAGGCAACTCTTTGAAGAAAAGATTTTATGTTTCCATACTCTCCAAGTTACTGCAATGAATTTGAGAGATATTTTTAAGATTCAATTCTTTTTTTATTTTGAATCGAGAATTAATGAGGGTTTCCCACTAAAGAAAAAGAGAAATATTTCAAAATATATTTATATATCATAGATTAACTGTTACTACGGTGAAGGAAATATATATATGGTGTTGCGCGTCTAGTAAAATAACTAGTATATTTCTTAATATTAAATTTAGGAGAGTCACACGTTGAGGGCGACGGTGGTCTGTAAACGTTACCGTTTTCCTTGTCCAACCCTGCGGACAACAACCTGCATCACCACTGTTTGACCCCCCGCCGCGTAGATAGAAAATTTGAATCGTCTCTGAGTTGAATCGTCTGCCGATCCCGGCATTGGTATCTCCTCAGCATCGACGACAATTTGTCGATCAATTTCACAAGGTTTTTTAATGGAAAAAAATTGGGGTCATTTCCTATTTTAACGTGTTGCAGTTGACTGGATATAAATAAAATTGATATTACACATTTTAGTCAAGGGATACATTGTGAAATAATTTTTTATTATAATTTGTGTAATTCACAGTGTAACTTTACGTCACAAAGTGAGTTGCTAACCGTTTTTTTTATATTGGTGTCTTTATTCATGTTTATTGTTCTCTTTTCACTTCTTTTCTTCACTCATTAACTGAATATAATTAAGTACTAATAATTATACACAAAATCTTTAAAACCAAGATATAAATATTTAATATATGTATGTAAAAATTAATGCATGCAATTAAATTGTATTGTGAATAGTTTATACTAAAGAATAGTCGTAAATCTTGGTCTAATCTCTAACTCCGTTTGCGCAGTTGTTGTAAGAGTATGCTCTTTCAATTTAGACTTGGTTGGAAAACATGGGGAATTACAGGCTATGACTCTGGTAGCTCATCCACTAAAACTCAGTACTTCGGAATTTAACCTGTTTATTGAAAAGTACGGGAATTCCCTTTTGCACAGGTCCAGTGATTTCTAGGAAACGCTAAAAGTATTATTGTATAGTCATAGTAAAAACATTGGAAGCAGTAAATTGTTATAGTATTAGATTTATAGGTGACATTTTAAAAATAAAATATATTAGTCTCACGAAAAAAAACATTTCTTTGTGTATTTGTTGAGGATATTTACAAGGATTATTTTTAAACAAGGAAAATATACTCGTAAAATATTGTATAATAATGAACGCTCGGTTCTCTAATGTTTTATTCATAAGAGAATCTTTTCTTCAAGTTCTCTAAATTTTATTTGTCAGGATCAGAAGATATAATAGAAACGGATTAAATTTGTTAATTACTAAGTGTAATTTTAATTTCACTTAAGAAAACTTAATCCTTGGACATGTTTTTCGTAGCCGAGACTCAGAATATGAGAGAAGAATAAATTACAAAATTGAGGAATAAGGGCGTTCTTCCTTATTAGGGAGCTTCAATCCATTAGTTCCCAGCCCTTCCTCGGACGCGAGTTCTGAGATAGGAAGCAACGGAGAGGTCGCTCTCAAGGGAATGAAGCGGCTTTAAGGATTCATCCCCCAGCAGCCGTCAGCCAGGGCCACCACCAACCCACTCCACGAGAATTCCCCATTCCCATGTTCAGTTGAACACGCATCTCACTCTGTCTTCATTCGTCTTAGATTTTCAAAGAATAAACACATTGCGCTAATCCCACATTCGGAGAAATATAAAAATACAAATAATACACCCTTAAGACTCTGTTCTCATTTGACTTTCTTTGCTAAATATTTATATAATAAAATGGAATTTGTACGGATTGTTTGCTTATATTGATTTTCATTTCATGCATGAATATAGGCGCGAAGTGGGGAGAAAGATTGTAATACACAAACTGAAGGCAAAAAAAGAAATATGAGGAGGAAAATATATTTCTTCGTTAATTGTTTTCAAAAATATTGGTTACAATGTGTTATTGAATATCAGGGACGCGCTTACCAAAATGTTTTCGTCCCAATACGATAGAATTTCAAAATTCTTCCGAAGTTGTAAATATTCTCCCAAAAAGTACGTCTTGAGTTCTCGTTTAACGCAAGAAGTGAAATCGTAAACGTGGTTGAAACGTGAGAACCACATTACATAATAAAACGCGAGCTTGACCGTCCTCGTTGAGAAACCACTAAAACGCTTCGTCGCTACCTCTTTTTGTCTCGCAGGTATCCTCATCTGCTGGTAGGAAAGTCCCATCTGAAGTTTGCACCAGAGGCTAATTTTCACCTCGTATCCAGGTGAGCTTTCAAAAACGCCTCCAGCGGCTCGTAACACTAAGAGAGGGGGAGAATATGCGGTATTGTGAGACTTTAATTAGAGTGGAAGCGAGAGTTACGTTGCGGTTTCAATGGTCGCTCTGCGAGAACATTGCTTGGACTTGTGTAAACAAACCAGTCACGAAAAGCGAGGGAGAAACCTGACGTCATAGAAAATAAGTTGGCATTTCCATAATTAGATCTAAGAATTTCAAAGAAAAACTTCGTTCCAGTAAGATGCGCTGAGCAAATTTGTTACATTTTCATTGATTGAGTAAATTAATTAGACAAATGGAAGAAACTGTGTACTCTTTCTTGTCTGATATACGAAATTGAGTGCGTTGAGGGTGTTGATCGAAATAAAATATTAACGACCTTAGAACTAAAATAAAAATAGGAAATTCCAGTAGTTACGAACATGAATGTTTATTATGGATGATCTAATTTTATCCTACTGGCATTTTATTTGTTGCTGAAGTGGAAATAGAAAATGTCATCATAACTGTTCAGTGGACTTTACTTACCAAGATTCTACTTCAATTTTGACCCTCGGAAAACAAGATTGGCTATATTCTTAGGGAATACTGTCCTCATATGAATATTACTATACTGTGTGCAGTAATAACTAACAAATCTGATGTTCTAGTATACGTCTGGTCGTGAGAAAGAAAGTGTCTAACTGGATCTATAATCTGGGTTCTAAATATTGATAGATTCCGAAGAAAGATGCACGAACATAAACATTTCGCCAAGATAAATTTGAAACATTTTTTAAATAAAAATATAACATATGCTTCAATGTTATTTTGCAGCACAATGCAAGGAGAGGGCGCGAGGGGAAGATTCTGCAAGTACTCAAGTGCCTTCATTCCACGCAACCCGCGATACTGGTCGCTTCGTGTCAGTCACAGCTTAGACGAAGGTAGCCAAGGATTTGCCGTTCGAAGAAACCTACTTCGAGCAGTGTAAATGGAGAAGGGGGGTAGAAACTAAAGCTTCACCACTCTCCCTTCCATTTAGATATAAAGCAGGAGTTCAAACGCTATAACAGAGCTGACTCACTATTCAATGAGTAAATAGGCTTTATATACTCTGCTTAACAACATATTGAGAAGAACAGTTATATTACGTACTTATGATTCAGGGTTTATTTTGGACGCTTTCTTCACTCTTATGTCCAGCTTACTATTCCCATTTAACAGACTATCGTCTTTTTGCATGTATTAGTCAGTTTGAAATGAATGGTTTTATATCTGTAAAACCTTTGGGAAGGTTTTGAAGATTTCAGTAATAATAACTAAATCTCATAATTATTTTGTTTAAATAAACACCGCGGTTGCTCATAAAATACTAAACAAAAAGATACAAGTACTTGTGGGAAAAATAAAAGGTAGGTAATTACAATGTAAATACCTATCGAGGGGAACTTGCTCGAGATACTTTTTGGTTTCTCGAACTTGAAACAATCTGTACTGTCTTTTTAAAAATCTGTACTGCAATAAGAAAGTGATAAGCAGAGATGGCTGTTCCCCACCACTACACGTCTGGTCATCTCCTCATCAGCGAGGTTGTTGATAGGAGTTGCCCTCCGTATACCCACGTAATGCTAGCGGTCTTCACCGGCCTAAGCTAATGAGTGTCATCTATACTCCAGTACTCTCACCGTTGTAATAGCATTATGGAAGCGATGCAGACGTGCCTCTGTTTCAATTAGTCTTTCAATTACAATAATTTCCCACTACATTCATTGACGTCATAATGATTAGTTTGTGTAGCTTTATGAATCGGTGACATTACAATTTTTTAATATGCATATTTCATGGTGACCAATAATGATAAATCCATTTACAAAATAAAGGGGTTTGAATTAAAGTTTTGATATTAAAATTAGCAATTAATAAAAGACGTAAATGAAAATGTCAGTCCATTTATTAAAACGCATGAAGATTGATCACCCTCCATATTTTTAGTTTCTCGTTAAAAATCTTTTATATGTACTGTACTAATGNATATTGAAGTGATAAATTACCACAAGAACAAAAATATTAAGTGAGTGAGTTTTAGAAGAATCATGAAGAGCTCTTATGATTAATGGTCCTCACATTTACATTAGAAGAACACCAAGATAAAGGACAAAAATTTGTTAACAAGATAAATATTTAAGATTGCCTATTTAAGAAGTTGTTTAAATTGAAAAATTATTTTGCATACCCTGAGCAAATAAATTGAATCTGAATTATGGAAATGTAAAGATCAGAAATATTGATTTGAAATAAGTGTTCGTGGTTGATCTTTTATATCCAAAATTAAAACGTGTTCTGAAAGAGCTAGGAATAACTGGAGGTCTTTGATTTTTGCTGGAAGCAACTCCTTAAGCGTGGTATGATACTTCTTTCATTCTTTCACCTACTCTAATGAGCATGACGTCGTCCTGAGACAACTACGTGCATTCTAAGAACTCTGAAAGTAACACCTCATTCCCCTTATCCATCGCTGTTTCCAACTCTGCACAAGTTGCGGAGTTTAAAAAGAGACTAATAAAAAGGGTCGCGTTCACTTGGATCTGTACTAAGACCACGCTCAGGGTGTCTCAAGCCAACGAACCTCACTCCCTCCTTCATTTGCATTGCGGGTGCAGGTGGGGGCAGGGTGGAACGTCGTCTGCGAAGGTTGGTTACTGCCAGGCACACGCAACCAGGGATAGGAGACATAGTTTCAGGGAGTTGTTGGAAAATGGCTTTGGGTTGGCAGAGTACACGCTAGACTTCGGAGGATATTCTTAAGAGACAGTGTCGAAAGGGATAAATCTGCGATAAGCTTTGGTGGGATGAAAAGGAGAGAGTGATTGTGTGCAAGGATAGATATACAACATAAAAAGAGAAAGAAGTGTGGGGAAGATATAAGAACTCAACACTTGTAGAATGAGCCGAGAAATTCATGTTGGTGAATGGAGGAGGAAGTGGGACAAGAATATCGTGCTGGAAAAAAGGGCGGAGGGATAACCGGTTCCCTAGCGTTGAGGATTTCCCAGGTTGCAGTGAGAACCTTATATTCCGCTCGGAGAAAGAAACCTTTTTCTGAAGTTAGGAACAAGTTTCGATGGTGATGTTGGTGCGGAAGTTGCGAGACGACATGTTGCGCATGCAGTCAAACGCAAGTTCTTTCGCTGCGTCAGAGACGTAAAAAAAAAAAGAAAGAATCGCACCTGTTGGTAGGAACTCTTTTGTATAAAGAAAGTCACTCTCAGCAATTGTGTTCTTCTAATTAAGAGTTCTCTCTTACGCACCACCAACGGGGTTTACTGAATACCTAAAGAAAGAGAGGATGAACCAACTTTGTGTTTTCTTCTTCAAATGTCTTGGAAGATAAAATTTGTAATTATAAAATATAATAGTAAAAACATGCAGCTCCCATACTCTAAGGATTTGAAATCAATTCTTGTGTCACACATAACCCGGAAACAAAAGCTATAGGATGTACTTTAGCCGACAAAGAAGAAACCTCTCTGTGTATTATATATGTATATTTCCATTAAAAGATTATATTTTAAATATAATTGATCTAATTTAATATGTAATATTTTAATTTCATTTTTCATTAAACGGATTAAACGATATAATTTTTAATCTATCGACACTTCAATAAAAGTAGAGGGTTCATATAGTAAAAGATGAACATGAAAACACAAAAATGAACAAGAGGCAAAAATTAGAAACACATTAAATATTATACCACAAAAATATGTTACTTTATCGAATTAATGAAATTATAAACTAAGCTTGGTGCAATGTAATGATAGAAATTGAATTTACATTATTATCACGCTTTAATACTGAATCTGCAGTATTCACAAATCTGCAGTTCACTAAAACCAAATACAGTTCTATTCTCTTTGCTTTGACTAGAATCCATCAAATCCCTGTTTTGCTTTACGTTGTAGGATTCATTTACTGAAGCATTCCAGCAGTGACTCGAGTTTATTAACTATTTTTCTTCAAGGTATACCTCCTCATATCTATTCTTGTGCTCTTTATGTCACAATAAACGTTATAAGGGCTGCTAATGTTCTTTCTGTTACTATTAAAAGGAAACGTCACAGAGTCGTCTTCGCTAAGATTGCTCTAACTGACGATTGGTCAATTTTGAAGTGTCTCACCGCATGCTTGATTTACTCCTATCCAAATAAAAACTTGATTGCTTTTCTTTTAACATTTGTATTTATATGTATTATTAATATGTATGTGTCTGTATGCGAGGCAAAATGAACTGACTTTTCTAATTGTGGTCCAATTGATGTTTCATACATCGTTTTCCTATCTTTTTTTTAAATATTCTTATCAGGATTTTTTTTCCAAATTAACTGTTTTGCAACCATTAACGAATATTTTAACAACTATTTATTATTTGTGTAAGACGAATTATGGGTATCTTCACTTTGTAACCCAGATGGCTTCCGTTTTCTTCAGTGAGTAAGATTCACGCACTTTTTCTTGACAAATTAAGTAGAAGTCTTAAAAACTTCACATTTTAGTGTCTTATTTTCTTCCCTTTAGTCACAGATGTAGTATGATGTCTCTGAACAATCTTGACTGTAGTATCTGGGCTCGGTTTTTAGTACGATTGTGGTGAATACCCATATTGTTTTCACCCTAACGTTTAATTTGTGGAGACGGTGGTACAAACCTTAGTTGATCCAAGGGCAAATTTGTCGTGGTGGACAAAATGGCTACGCGGTTCACATTCTTGGGTTTCTCCTATTTGCTCTTCCTTTCATTCCCTCACTCACAATGTCAAAATCATATATCTGACACATATTTCATTTACCATTTACCTCGGGCAGATGCAAAGGTGACCGGTTCTCATGTAATTCCACTGCTTCAATATTGATGCATACTCTGATATCCATTCATATTGCTTGCATTTAATATGTTGATAGGTGAAAGATGGCATTCAGAAATGTCAAAATCTTTACAAATAATGAGTAGCGTTTTGAATCGTTGGCTAATTTCGATTTTGAATTCTACTACCTTAAGCCGAAAACCGTAACAAAAACGTGATAAAATTTTCTGCTTGGTACCAAACATCGTTTCAAAGTTATTTATTTTTAGCATTGTTACGCTATTTTTGTTACCTCTGAAAGATAAAGGAGTTAATGATTTAAAAAGAACTTTACTCGCCATAACCAGAGGTAAAAGTGTCTTCTAGTCGATTACACCCAAACGTTCCTAGCAAAGTTAAGATCACCGGTGGGTAACGATAATTCTAAATTACACCTCGATTATAAGAAGACCCTAATGACCGCGGATTAGGATCTCGTGAGCTACTAACTTTTTCAATTAATTTGTGAACCAAATCTGATTAATAATTTAAATTCTTTAAGACACGGTGTTACATGTTCGCTAAAGAGATTTGAAATGTCTTTTGCAGTATCTAAGAGATAGAATTTTTAATGTGCCGCATTTACTTTCTCTACTTTTATTTCCAAACTGAAAGACAAGATTAAGTTGCAATTCCTGGAAGTGCTCTGACACGCGTTGAAGAGATTCGATTAATAATATTATATAAATATTAACACCGATCACTTTAATGAAGTAATGTAGAGTAATACTTAATTTAGATATAGTATGTATTTACGGTAATAATGTTTATTTAAACTGACGTTTAACATATATCTGTGAAATCTGTCAATTGCAATACACATCCCACTTCTGCTTTTAGATTTTAATATCTGAGACTCCCAGGTGATAATCATATACTCAACGTCCAAATTTATTTCTGTTTCAGGTCAGTTCATACCAGTGAGACGGTCATACAGGGATATTGATGAGGCAGCAAATACAATTTTGCTCTAAACGATACTTATGACTCAAGATTTTAAGTTCAATAATTGGGCACAGCAACTTTCAAAAAGTAAGTATAAAGAAAAGGACATTTTAAAAAACATTCCGGTGAATAAATACAGTATTATTTCAAAATAAAGGAAATATTTTCTTTTAATAGTATAGCGAATATAATATTAATTCAATATAATATTATTGATCACACATTAAAAATAGTATATATGATGTACGTTGAACTTCGTTGACTACTTTGGACTTCATTGAGAACAAGTTAATGTTCTATTCAAAAGCAAGCAGAAGACCCCCTCATCTATTTCTATCAAAGAACCTAAAAGAACAGAGGTGAAAAACGGATCACAGAGAGAGTGGGGTTACAGAAATATATACTCACTGTTAATGTAAACGTTAATTTGTGTAATGAAAAACTTCGGTTGATTTATAATTCGTAAATTTTTCTAAGCTTTGAAGTGTTATTGACATTGCAATTTTAAGAAATGGTCAGCGATCCTGATACTTTCCATATGCATCCCGTAGTTGATAAAGTAAGCATAGTGAATAGAAATTAATTTCTTTACAATTTCCTTAGCAAGGTTTTTTGAAACAAAACATCGTTATCAGCATGTATGGTATCTCGCAAAGAAAGTGGTATATTAAAAATTAATAGTCAATGTAAATTAATTTTTAAAGTAAATAAAACGTCGATAACATAGTTTTACCAACTCAATTTAATTGGCTGAAAGTAGCAGAGATAAACACGACAAAGTCATGTTTTCATATATAACTGTATGCAAAATAAATTGGAAATATTTTGTATGATGATTATCAGCATCCATTCGAATTGGGCCATCTTCAACAAGTTACAGAAGTACTCTTAATTTGGGTATAGTTTCAGTACAATTCACTACTTGTAACTTTTCAAAAACTTTGAAATATGCCTAGAATGTTTCAAGAAAAATCAATGCGTTTTTAACTAAATATGTAATCTGTGTTGTAATAGTGCAATCTGTAAGTGTTAATGTACAGGATTGAAATTTCCACAATGCATCCAAATTGTCTTATTTTCCAAAATTTGCCAAAACGTTATTTTAGAGGACTGAAGAGATGCACGGTGAGTAAATGATATAAATTTTCCAGAAATAGAATACTATTCAAGGTCATTTGAATACCATAAATAGATTTAATCATATCAAAATCAAACTATCCAACAATAGGGTCCAATGGTGCCCAAGGGGTTCGCGGAGGGTAGAGTTTCACAATTTTTTGACCTCGGCACAATGAGCATTCTTGGCCAGCATCACACTCTGACCAGATTGACCCCAGGATAGACATTTTACAGCAGGTTGAGTAGACCTGGGAGTCAGTCTGGATGTTGTGTGATGAAAAATCCCCACCAGCCAGCAACTCAGCGCTCTACCCATTGAACTCGCGTAGTACATAGACTCGCGTAGAAATAACTCCATACAACGACTGACATAGTATTTTTATGATTTGCAGAGAAATTGCAATAAACTTGGTATATTTCTGTATTACATGAGTAGTCTTAATAATGTCGACCATTCACAGTGGGTATTTTACTGATGGAACATTTTTCAAATAAGTAAACGTGAAAATGTGTCGCATGATTTATACAACTATGATTACAGTAGATGAAAATACAGTACTAAATTATAATTTTGGAAAGTTAAAGACGTACTACTGCTGCGTGCGGATTCCAGTGTTGGAAAATTATTGGTATTTTGAAACGTTGATTGCTGATGTTAAACATTTTCTTCATTTTAGTCAGAAATTATTTAAAATCATATTTTTGACCTTTCGATGCAGAATTAAGAAAGTGTCAATCATTTATACCTACAGGGATACGCCAACGATAGAAGTGATTAGAATTTAAAATTGGTCATTCATAATTTTATATATTTTACTGGTTTTTAATTATTTTTATTATTTATTATTGTTGTAACACAAATTTCAGAGAAATTGAAGCGCGTATACAACTTCTATATTATCAGTTACATGTATACATTTTAGGTTCAAATTCATGTAATTAATTTAAAATTAACTTTGAATTCAATATTATGCCGTTAATTATATTTCATTTTTAATTTCACAATGAAAGTAATGAATACTTCTATATTTCAAATTAGAATTTAAATAACTTTTTGGAGCTACACAGAAATAAATAATACAAAAATATATTACTATCAGTTCAGTCGAAGTGGAAGGTATGTGCTCCCGGATTCACGAGATTTGTTTACGTTCGTTCAGAAAGAAGGAGCAAAGTGTGGAGGCTCACACCTCACCTTTTCTTGTCAGCTGACTGATTACGTATGTCTAAACTGCATTGCCTCTAACTAGACTTTGAAAAAAAAATTGAAACCAATTATTTTGCAAAAGATTGTAGTGTGAATTGTAGTGTTTACCTCAGAAGGAAAATCAACAGATCAGATCACATATTACGACTATGAATCTGCTTTTCAAATGAAGTGCAACAGATGATTTACTTTAAGGTGAAAGTAACGCTGCACAAAGAAGTAAAGATATTTGAAAACATATATTGAAGATTTGAATGACAATTTTGAAACAAGGTCTTGTAGTACTTTAGTATTTAGTCAAACATTAAATGATAGTGGCATAACAATCTTTCTTGTAAACATAAGAAACTTAAATACAAATTTCATCTCTTTGCATTCATATGTCGAATTTACATTGTACATGTTAATGATAGTAATTTGTACAGAATCAAGGACACTACACAAACACCCTCTTTTTGAAATGGATGTCTAATGTTATATACGATAATAACAAACTTAACGTAGCGGATGGAGTGGAGATCAATGTAAAGGAGTTGATTGTTGCTCAATACCACACTCAAATTATTGTTTATACTGGTTTTATGACAGATACTTAAAAATTATATTAAATG
Source organism: Laupala kohalensis (assembly GCA_002313205.1). NCBI lineage: Eukaryota > Metazoa > Arthropoda > Insecta > Orthoptera > Trigonidiidae > Laupala > Laupala kohalensis. The sequence goes on along the minus strand of NNCF01126725.1, from coordinate 147,531 downwards.
GCATATTATTGGACTACATGTATGCAAGAAGTTAGTTAAAAATCAGTTTTCATATATATATATATATATATATACTGTCTCTTATACACNATATATAGCTGGTCACTTAATGTTAACCTATTTAACACAACCAAAGACAATGAGGAATTTTAGCGCTTATTCAGAGTGAAGGTTATGTGTTACGCGTTTCAAGGAATCATCAGACCAAACAAGGACAGTTGCTCTTGCATAGACAATTTTTATTGTAAATCTAATATTAAGGCTGTGACACATTAGATGGTCTTGCCCGACCACTACCCACTATTACCACAAGTATATTACAATAATAAAACAACAGTTTATAATAGAAGTAAGGAAATCTTGGTGCATAAAAACTTTATAAATTAGCTTTAAAGTTTTTTGTTGGAAAACTCACAAGCTCTAAAAACCAAAGCAATGTGATTGATAAAATAATTGCAGACCATGATGCCATAACAGAACCAAAGCTAATAGCTAAGTAGTTTAATCAGTTCTTTTCAGATATTGGTCCTAACCAAGTAAGTAACCTAAAACAAAAAACAATACACCGAGGGTCGGCTTTTTTTACTTGGGGCTTTAGTGCTCGCCAACGTCAAGGTCACTAGAGTCCATGCAAGTGGGAGAAAATGTAGTTTCGCACCATAGGGAAGAGCCGTAGTGACTCTTCCTCGTGTGTGGGACTCGCCGAATATCTCAACCATACCCGCTAAAACCCCTCCCGAATTCAACAAATATCTAAATACAAAGATGAGAGTAAAGGAAAGGAAACAGTTGGCCAATACATTATATCAAAAATGAAATAAATTCTGAAAATTCTAATTTTCAATCTCCGGAAAGGAATAATAAACAGAAGGAAGAAAGCGAAGGGGGAAGAAGAATACAAATTTAAACCCTCCCGAGAACTGTTGGTAAATCTGCAGCCAGACCAATTGGTGTATTTTCTGTAATCAGTTAGTAGGTGACGCACTGTCAAAGCAAAGCAAGAAGAGCAAACGGGTTCATCAAGTAGCAAGAGATACCGAAGAGTGAGAGCACAATGTCCTATGCGCAGGCACTCGTTGTTCCATTCACTTACAATCCTTGGCTTGATGGAATTTAGGATATCCTTTTTTGGAATAGTGAAGAAATCCTTGCGATTTTTCAGGAATGCCCCAAAGGTTGACCTAAAATGTACAGTTTCCACTTGTACCAAACTAATGAAATAGAGATAATTCGAATAATAAAAAATATGAAAAATGAATGAAGGGGCGTGATGGAGTTAATGTCAAGGTATTGAAAGCACGGAAAGAAATTATTTCTCCTGTATTACGGTATATCTGTAATCTATGTATTTATAAAATCACTCGGCTGCAGGCTTTCAAAAGAGTGATAGTGATTCCAGTTCATAAACGTGCAAACTCTGTTGAACTATAAACCGATCTCATTAGTTTATAATATTGGTAAAAATTATAGAATAAATAGTTTTTAACGTGCATTCGGTTTAATATCTCCAAATCAATATAGCTTTAGGATAATTTGGAACATCCAAAGGGTTATATACAGCTAATAAAATATATGAAGGTTTAAACGAGGAAAAAGTGATAATTGGAATTTTTTTTATTAAAAAAAGCTTTGAAACTGCACACTATAAAATATTAATGACGATACTATGCTTTACAGATATTATGGTACCTCCGTTAAAAGAATGCTACCTGACTGACTGGCAGGAATGTGTTAAAACTGATACCAATCTTAGTAATTACAAATCTATATTAACTTGTTTACCTCATGGGTCTGTTTTATTCCCATTGCTTTTCTTTATCAATATAAATGAGGTCGTAGATACGTATTCTGGTTATGTGGCATATGCTGATGGCACATTGTTTTAAATGAAACAAATGAAAATAATGAGGAAAAAAATTCCTCTAATATTTACAAATGCAGAACAAGAAATATAAATAAAATATCACTGGCCACGGTTCCAATAATGTAACTGGCATTACAAACAAACTATATTTCGATAAAACAACATTATGAGTCCAGTCCTTCTGTACTAAGACTACCCCCTAGGGGACTTACATCTAGTAAGTACGTGTTTGGCAAACACGGGGCCCCGAGCTGAGTCTGGCATTACTTTCACTTACTTGTACGAGCCTCCTGCCTTTCTCTTTCCTGACCTCTCTTGGTCACCTCTTGTTTTTTTCGACCCCGATGCTATGGTATCTTTCATTTTCCTCTTATAAGTTATAACGCAAACATTTTTTTTGAGTTGATTGTTGCTCAATACCACACTCAAATTATTAGTTACACTGGTTTTATGACAGAGATACTTAAAAATTATATTAAATGAGATATTATTGGATATATTATATATGTTGTAGGCGCATCTCTTAAATCTGCAAATAAGGTAATTCCGAATAGTTCAATTTGGAAGATAGTTCACGCAATCTTTACTTGAATACGATACTTTGGTTTTTAGGATACGATGTATTGTGATGATAAATATTTTGAATCCGATTGATCTATGGAACATATCATATTGTATAATATTATTATTAACTTTTTGCATGAAGTTTTGTGTTTTGTAGCGTGTTTAGTTCCACGAGTTCTTGATATGAATTGTAATCGGAAAGTTGAGTGGGGCACACTCCAGATTTTTTATTTAGTCTTAATGTACCAACCCATGTACAGTCAGCTATGTTCACTCTTGAAAGTTTTCAATGCTTTGAAAATCATATTACATTGTGTGTTAGGAAATGATTTCATTTTGCGGCCTACGGACATTTCTGCTTTAATATGACTCTTTTGCTTATTTGATTATTTTAGAGAGCTCATTTAGAATAAAATAAAAGTTAAATAATCAGAGGAAATTTTATTTTGTTCTTTTGATGACACAATAGCCTTTTATTAAGGTAGCAAAATTATTTGTTCTACTTTACATTATTGAATGAAAACGTGAAAAGCGAGTTGTTGAATACTAGTGCTGAAAAATAAGATCCACTCCTGCAAAATGGTCATGGAAATATTTTTAAACTGAGAAACTTAAGCTTGACGTAAAAGCCAAGGGTAGAAATGTAGAGATTACACGAAATATAAATACAATCAAAACACTATCCTAGTTTGAGTTGATATTAAGAATCAAAATGTATTGTGAATTATTAATCTGTGCGAATTTATGAGGAAACACTTCTACAAGGTGTAAAGTACTGTCACAATATCCTTGTGAGATCGGTTTAATTGATTTAGCCACCCTGTTCTTTCCACCTTATCCCAAAAATTATGTCACAAGCGATTCATAAACACCTCACTTTACGAAGTTTAATGTTGTATTTGAGATTGAGATATTGACGTCACATGTGTTTTCGTGGGGACGGTGCTTTATCATATTAATTGTTTTTGAAATATGTATTCGTGTAAGGTGCTATATTTCGAGAAAAAATCGTTTCTTTTCAACTTGACAGTTCTTTTTATCACTTCCACAAGATATAAACAAAACTAAGAGGAGTGAAAGTCCTCACTATTGCTTTCATGCTTCTAAAAATTTAGCTGATAGCGATACAGGGAGCTCTATTTATTCGTATCTTTAAAGTTTGAAGAAAGGAGAAATAAAAATGTATAACATAGTCCTCTTACATAACTTTGGGTTCACAAATTTGACATCTTTCTACTGATAAGTATCCAATTACAAAAAGGCTATTGGAAACTATATTCCTTCTATTATGATTAATCTATCTACGTCAAACTTCACTTTACTTTAGTGGGAAAGTAAATGATACTAAAAAGAAAATTATGTGATTTCTAAAAATATAGATTTAAAAATGAGAAAAGTATAATTGAAATGTATGTGAGCCAGTACTATAAGTTCTAAAAATTCAAGTCAAGGGTAATTTAGAGACAGAAGATTTACAATGAGCGCTAAACGTACGTGAGGAGGTGTGGAGAAATGTCTTGCTCCTTTAGCTGAGAGTTTGTTCCACCTTCGCGGAGCAACGTCACTGAACTTTTGGAATCTCATTTTCAAAGATTGATAGGAGGATAAGCATTTGTGCCCACACGTGTTGAAAAGCTGTCACTTTTTTTCACCTGCCNTATATATATATATATATATATATATATATATATATATATATATATATATATATATATATATATATATCTATGACATCTACCGCACCCTCCACTTTCTCTTCCTCTGGGACGAAAGCCGCGGATGTTTTATCATAAATGTCCAAAAGCCTTTGGATTTGCGTCAGCATCTTACTTCCATGTCTCTACGTCCTGCAGCATCCTACTTCTCGTGCCCCGAGTGCTTCTCTCCTAATACACTTCCGCCAGCGTCCGACGTCACAGCTGCTTTGCGTCACCTTCTCTCCTTCTCAGCAGCCACCTGTGGTAGGTTGTGTCATAAGCGGTTTAGAACATCCACCGGACAGAACAGTTCACCTGATGTTGCTCTCCCCAGAGATATCCTTAGTAACTCAAGTACTTTGCGGGTCTCACGTATTGCACTTATCCCGAAAACAACAGCGTTTAGGGAAACAACATTTACGAGACATAATGAAATGTACCGGATATATAAAAAGAGAGGGAATATAACAAAATAAGTTTCATATCTTTATAATTGTCCAATTCTATAATGTTTCGTAGTAGAAACTAAACATAACTGGAACAGAGGAGTTGGTTCCCTCAATTGGGTGTGACCAGTATGTATTGAGAAAATAAAAATAAGTATATGACGCATAGAAACAGAACTTTAGCCTCGTTCTTAAATATTGAAATTAGTTTTTATATTTTTATATTAATTCTTCTGACATAGTTCATTTCCCTCAAGAAAATTCATAAGAAGATTTATTTTTTTTGGTACTTCTATGTACAGAGTAAGTTTCAAGTCACTCTCCTGTCACCAATTAACGCATTTTTGAGAGGAAATAATAATTCAGTAGGAGAAATAAATCAATTCTTAGATTCCAGTCTTTTAAACGTATTATATTGTTACCAAACAACCCTATTGTATTATGTGTGTGTTGCATGAACAACCTGGAGAACTCATTGTATGTCCTGGGGTGATGCGTCGAACCGTGTTCTGCAGCTCCTGTAGTTCGTTTGGTTCAAAGGAGTGAATTGTCCGTTGAGTTCTCAAGTTGATAAATCTGTGTCTTGGAGGTTAATCGATGCCACCTAGGCCCTTTACTACTGGTTGGCCTATCAGTAAGAAAATATATTGACGGTGGCAAAGATGAAATCTCAGAACAATGACTTGTTATGCTATTAATTGACTTATTTCATTTTTTCTTAGAGACACAGAAGGTGACACCGTAATAAATAAATAAAATAAATAAAATAAAATACATTACAAATTTTTGAATTGGAAAAGGAATGAGAAATGAGATATATTTCCTTCATCACATGCCGTGACATGAGTGCTTGAATTTAATGCTTCCTGAGTTTGAAATGTGTAACTTTGATCTTCATCTCGTGTATGAGAGTAACATCACGAAGATGAATGTGTATGCAAGTCCCTGCATATTTTATAAATCTTTTCCGAACCAATTCCTTTTTTAATTTATGGTAGGCGTCAGGATCCTCTCCTCATCCCCTCTCCTTCCTCGCACCCTCATTTTATTTCGCGGTGACAGCCGCCAACCTCTTGCTGGCGAAAGAGCTTTTGCTCTGGCTGGCGTCCAAACACCAAATGTTTCTTCAACATTTCCTCTTCCCTGCATATGAAGGTTGGTCTTCTAGAATATGTCATTTCAGCACCCCGCATATTGGATTTCTAAACAGTTTTAAATGATTTGTTTTGTGAAATCTAACTGCTGTGTCCCATTTAGTGGCTCTAGACATATAGATTATCCCAAAATATTGTAGACGAACCGTATTTTGTAGCTGAGTAAGTAAGTACGTTTCGGAATTAATTTCGTAAACGGTTGAATTGGAACTATTCCGAGAACATTGTAGGAATAGTTTGCTCTAAGACGTAAATGAGCGTTTATCTTGGTTAGAATAAATTAAAAATGTATAATACAAAGAGAATATATTTGTTTTGTCTTTTTTGCAATCATGAACAATATTAATTTGGTCTTATAATTTAATTATGATGGTAATGTTATACATTCATTAAAGGAACATTTCTTATGAACATATACTCTTATGTATAGTGTTAAAAATATAAATGAAAAATATCGCAACATTTACATGATTCTCAATGATTATTTGGTTTATATCATTATTTAATTTTAGCGGTTAATCTCGAAATTTATCTTGTTTTAACGTACAAGAATGATTTTTATTTAATTCAATCTTTAATTAATTGAAATACTGGTGGTTTCTTTTTTAAATATGACTGTTAACTATTTTCTATCATTGAAATTACCTTTATTTTAAAATATCACATTAACATGAAGAATATTTTATTTTCAATCGCAATCAAGTTCTGACAATCGCGTTCAGGTGCTGTGTGCGAGCTTCATCCGGAACTAGAAGCTGTACCAATTTCAAATTCCTCTCCACAATCTAACGTCGATTCCATTTCTCGTGAGTCACAAACTCTTTGCGAAAATAAAATAATTATATTTCATCATAATGTCCAATCCCTTTCAAACAAATTGACAGACATTGAAATTCTGGTACACGAAAATCGATTCGATTTGCTATGCCTCACAGAGCATTGGCTTTCAACTAACAACATCAACGATACTGCTATTTCTAATTATTATTTAGCAAGTTCTTACTGTCGGCAAAATTTTAAAGGCAAAAATCCCCACGGAGGTACGTGTATCTACGTTCGTAATGATATTTTATCTTCTCCACTGACAGGCTACGAGAACTTCTGCGTAGATAGTGTGTTCGAAATTTCTGCAGTTGAACTGACCGACACCGGTATTGTTGTTTTGTGTATTTATAGACCTCCTCAATCAGATCTTGACATATTTTTTCGGAACTTCGAAAATGTTTTAGAACATATCGCACATAAATCTACTAAATCTATCGTTATATGTGGTGATTTCAATATCGATTTCTTGAGTACATCCGACTCTGCACATTCACCAGTTAATCGATTCAAGAATCTTATCGACTCCTTCAACCTTATTACTACGATAAATGACCCCACTCGCCTCTCCGGCTCATCTCAAACATTGCTAGATCAAATTATAGTCAACAATGGAATCTCGTATCTCTCTGAAGTGTTTATCGCCGGATACAGTGATCACCTTGCTCAAGTATTGACTATTAATAATACACTAAAACCGCTTAAAATCCTTTACAAATTTACAAGAGAGTTTAATGACATAAATAAATCCATATTCGTAAATTATTTGCGTGAAGAAACATGGAAAGATGTTTACAATTGCCAAAACACCGACGACAAATTCAATGTATTTATCTCAACATTCCTAAAACATTACAACTCTAGTTTTCCCATAAAACGCAAGTTAATTAACACAAAAAAATACAATAGATGGATCACCCTAGGGATAAGAATTTCTTCAAAAAACAAACGCCGTTTATATTATCTTTCAAAACGCTATAACCAGCCACCCGAATTCCATAATTATTTTCGTAAATATAAGACTATTCTCCGAAAAGTAGTCTATGCAGCTAAAGTTATGGAAAACGACAGGCATATACTAAAATCGAACAACCGGATGAAAGCCATGTGGAATATTGTTAACAATTACACGTCAACTTCTGAAAATCGCGAAGAAAATGTTTCTTTACTAAACGATGGCAAGATCGTGTCAAATCCTCAGGACATCGCAAGTTTGTTTAATTCTCACTTCTCAGAAGTTGGTAAAATAACGAACTCAATATATCCAAATCAATGTCCTCCAATTATTACCACCCACATACCCAATTCTATGTTCACTTCCGAAACTAACGCCAGTGAAGTCATGGGAATCATCAGCTCCTTAAAAAACAAATTTTCACGAGGCATAGATGATATACCTGAGTTTATTGTTAAATCTTCGTCCCACGCTATATTAAATCCACTCGTAAATATTTTTAATAGTTCTTTATCGGAAGGGGTGTTTCCCAATATATTTAAGAGAGCTAAAGTGAAACCTTTACACAAGAAAGGAAACAAACTTAATATTGGAAATTACCGACCAATATCTCTACTACCCACTTTCTCAAAAATCCTAGAAAAATTGTTCTATAAGCGTCTTCTAGATTTTTTATCAAAATATAACATTCTCTCTGACGATCAACACGGTTTTAGGAAATCCTTTTCCACTACAAGCGCCATATTTTCCTTCTTAAACGATGTTACCACATCTCTAGACAGTGGAGAAAATCCTCAGGGTGTTTTTCTTGACTTATCCAAAGCATTCGATGTCATCGATCACGGAATTCTCCTTACCAAATTGCATTCTTTAGGCATTCGTGGACTTCCACATCAATGGCTAACTTCTTATTTAAAAGATAGATATCAACAAGTAGAAATATCCTATACTAAAAATAAAATACTTGAGCGTTGTCTTTCAGAAACAAAGCCACTTACTTGCGGAGTACCCCAAGGATCAATTCTCGGCCCTATACTCTTTTTATTGTATGTGAACGACATGTCATCATCCACATCAGATTGCAAAATGGTTCTTTTTGCTGATGACACTAATTTACTATGTAAACACGCCAATGCTCAAAAAGTTTTGTCTAACCTTTCGACTTGGTTCCATGCAAATCGTCTCATTGTAAACACTGACAAAACAGTGTCTATGTCATTTCACAATAGTATCACAAAATCTTTACCCCAGGTTTCTCTTTCTTTAAACGGAACACAATTAAAAACTGTTACAAATACAAAATTCTTAGGTCTCCATATTCAAGACAACCTCAAATGGAATTGTCACATTGACAATCTTAATTCCCAATTAAGCAAATTGTGTTACGCATTCCGAATCTTAGTTAACGCAGTTAGTCCACGTATTTCCCGTTGCGTATATTTTGCAAACGTTTACTCCCATTTACGTTACGGCATTACCTTCTGGGGTAATTCCGGTCAGAGTATTCAAACTTTCAGAATTCAGAAGAGGATAGTTCGGATAATTTGTAAATCTCACCCCCGAAACTCTTGTAAACCTTTATTCAAGGAATTAAATATCTTAACACTTCCCTGCATTTATATTTATGAAACGGTCGTGTTTGTTAAGACCGAATTACTGAAGCACCACCCTTGCTTTATACGAAACAGTCTCGTTCACGAACACTATACACGCAATAGTAGTAATATTCATCGCCCTAGAGTGTCAACCACTCTTTGCCAAAAGGGACCATACCATTCGGGAATCGTTCTATATAATTCCCTGCCCAAGAATATAAAAGATATTATGAAATTGAATATCTTCAAATCCGCGGTTAAAAACTACCTCCTGCACCAGTGCTTCTACACTGTAAAAGAATTTATTGATTTTAACAAAAGTTAAATTCGTCTTGTGCTTTATCACGCCATTGCTGTAGTACTTTTTAAACAACTTATAACAATTTCAAAAACTATTTTCTTGCATGATTGTGTTGTCTTATGGCTCATATTAATTTAGTTTTATGTGTACTCAACATTGGCACGTTTGTGTACATAAATTCTGTAGCCCCATCCTGGCCCGGGTTTTTCTCCGGTTTTCCTTCGGGTAGAGGCGGATTTATCATACAGGTTCTCTAGGCTTTGTCTAGGGGCGGGTCTATTGTAACAATAAATCGTGAATTTAGTGTTATTTCAATTTTTAAGCACTATACTCAGAATAATCTATAGTTCGATAATAACTTACATGTAATTTTTTGCTTAAAATTACAAACATATTGACATTCTATTAGTATTATAACTCGCAGCTAACTTTTTATCTTATCTAGGAATTTTTGCTGAATTTTTTGAATCCGCCTCTGCCTTAGGGCCCTTGATCGGAATTGATGGGATGGTCCCTTGCTTGCTTCCGGAGAGTAAATTAGTTTTTTTTCCCCTCCACGTGGTCATACGCAGTTTGTACTGTTTTTTGACAATAAATTTATTATTATTATTATTTTCTACGTCGTATTGTATTTCGTAATTTTGCTTCAAGGTCATTTGTTTTTTAAATGCCTATCTCGACAGCAGTTTTCAAAATGGAATCTGATTCTGATTTGCCGTGCGTGCGGCGCATGCAGGATCCATAAGTCTCGCAATTAGGCAATAAAATCCTAAATCCCTCGGAACAGCTGCCTGCTGGCGAGGTTGTCTCGAAAACAACGGCCGACAGATGTGAGATCGAGCTCAAAACTGCAGCTCAACCACCTCCTTCTCAGGATGACGGGGGAGGCATACAAGTAGAAACTCTCCTGTCAAAAACATCTGCTCGATTCTGTGTTCAATTTATTATATTTCTATATCTATTGTTTTTGTTTCATACGATTTAAATATTATTAAAACTTTACGTGTCCTCATTGCCTTCTGTATTTCTTTCTAACACGTTTTTTACCCATCTCTTCTTTCCATTTCATCTTCAATGTAACATTTTTCTGTCTTGTATCTCTCGTTGCTATATTCCTCAACTTCCATTTAATCTTCCTGAACATTTCTTCCGATTAAACTCTGGGTAGCACTTATCACTCTTCTATCTTTCTTGTGCATTTTCTCTCTTCATCTTATGTTTGAAGCTGTTTAATCATAGTCATTGGCAGCTTCTTCTTGGTTGTAGATGAAATCCTTCTCTCCCTTTTCCATCTTCCTCTCCACCAACCAGAGAAGCCTCTCGGAGCTGCAAAGCTTTCTGTCCGCGAATCGAAAGACTGCCATCCGGCGAGACAGTCGTCGACGCGCCTGCTTTACCCCGTCCTCTTCTACTTCGCCATCCGCTCAGCTACCCACTGAAGATGGCTGCTCTAAGAAGGAAGCAGCGAGCGGTGTTCAGACAAAAGACTGCGACGCAGCGCTCGCCGCCGCAGCATAAGGGAGGAGAAAACAAATTCGAAGCGGCAGTGCAGGGCGTTAAGACAAGGCAGTATGAGGTCGTCTGAAGAGAAATGAGAAATACGCCGGAGGAAACCATTGTACACTGCTTTCATTTATACAACATATCGTCAGAGAGAGAGAGAGGATTTCTTTAGAAGCGAAACGGCAAGACGAACAATTGACGCATGCACAATGCGCTAATGCACAAAAGTTTCCAATGGAAAGCTCAAAACCTCAAATGATAAGATTGGTCGTTTAAAATCCTAAAAAATCTCACAACTCTTAGTTAATAAACAAGATAATGTTTATATGTGATACAACCACGCGTTGTATATAGTTTCACATGTATATTCGTTGTTTGTTTTTGACTTGGTGGTTTTGATTCAACTTTTGCATATCCGTTTTTCATGAAATTTTACACGCAGCTCTTTCTTATGACAATACAGTATATTGTTCTAAATTTAATATAGTGGACGATCAAAGATGGTGGATCACCTTTTTTAAAATCAACCTCCTTGACATCAAATGAAAGGTCAACTCTTGAAATACGGTAAAATACTTAGCTGAGTTCTTGATAGGAAATGGGAATTTCGGTAAATTTTTGAAGAGAATACGACGTCATTATGATGTAACCTGTGTGCATAGCAGAGGAGGATCCAGCAATGATCTTTGGAACTGCGAGCACTATGGAGTAGTGCGAGTTTTTTATTTCAGCTATTGAAAGGGAAATGTTACTCTAAATCTTAATACTAGAGAGCAATTGATAGGACCAAAATAAGATTATGAATGATTTAGGCAACATGTGAAGGAAATAGGAAGATATGAAGAAGGAATAAAATGAAAGTTCGAATGACAGACCTGAAGTGTACTCGGAGACGATATAACAGAGAGAAATATACGTGAGAAAAGAACATACAAGAAGACACACTTGACAACAAACACAGGACAAAAGACGGGAAAAAGAGATAGTAGAAGTGCGTCTGCCTCCCAGGGGCCTAGTGAACGACAAGGAACCCGACTAAAAGATAAAATAAAGTAAAATGTAAAAAAACAGGTGAAAAAAAGATCCTTGGAGTGACTTTGTTGTGGGCAAGATCGTTACCAAATTGACCTAATGTAAAAAGAAAAAAAGTATAAGACATGACGTCATTCTGTATCTACTATGGCCTACGATCCAAGACGGCAGATAATCTTTGTTTTTCACAACATGGACACTAAACGATATAAAAAGAAGGACGAGTGGAATACGATACTCATCATTTTAATTCTAACATGGCGGACGTTTTAAGATAGTATCGGTTTGAAATTTTGCATATAATTTAATATTCTAGTAAAGTTAACAATTTAAAAGTGGATTGCTCTAAATCCTCCTAAATGAAGACTTTGAAAGGTGCCGAGATGTGGGGTTAGGGTGGGTAAAAATTATTCGCCCAAGCCAAGGTTTGTTTTGGTTTTTGTAATGTAATAACGAAAAACTGAACAATAAAATAAAGGATAAAATTGTATTAAACGGTTTTATTTGAAAACAACAACAACAACAAAAACAACTTTTATGATAAATAAGAAAGCAAGATATTAACTATGGATCACCCACCAGGTATACATCTCCTCACAAATCGGAGGCATTGATCAGACTGAAATAAAATCGCAGACTGGATTTAGTATAATGAACGATTGATCACAAATTCGCTCCATGATTTCTTATATCACTTTTAGTCTTTTATCTAAAAAATTGCGAATGCTGAATACTTTTTTGATCTTTTTAAACGCCTTTATCCATATTAATATATAAACATGTAACTCGAAAGTGTGTGTGTCTGTTTGCAGCCTGATTACGACCAAAGCACTGAATAGATCATGATGAAATTTTTGTAAGAAGATAGTTAGATGTCCAGGATAAACATGTGCTTATTTTCTTATTTTTTAAATGTGTGTTAAGAAAGTTTAAAATGGTTTTTGACCATAAATGTCGATAAAATCGAAAAGAGAGTTATATTTGCTTACGCTGCCTAAAAGGTTTGAGATAGGAACAACTATGAATGGCAATATTGTTTGCCTTTTATGAGTTCTTTTAAATAGTTCTACAAAAAAGTCCACGACAGCATATTTTTATCTCCTAAAATTAACCTAAATTATCGATAAAACGTTATTAAAAATTCAGGTGTTAAAATACTTAAATTTAAGAGAGTAATTAAAAAAAAATTCAATCATCATCAAATTTATTTATTTGTTTTGTGCATTTAACAAAGACAAAAAATCTCTTTATATAGTAAAATTTCGATGAATAGTTTAGATTTCACCAGAATTTTAATGAAATTTGCAGCAACGTCATGCATTGGAAGCAAATATTTGACAGGAGCGGCTCCTGCGAGATGGTGTAGGGTATACAGTCAAGTTTTACATTAAATTTGTATTATTATGAATTTGAAAAATTAGTATGCTGTATATGTTTTTAACAACCAGTAAGGTATTTTGATCTAACAATAAAGATAGATTGCATTCTTTCCTGAGTAAAAGCAGATTAGTCTAAGATTAATCCCGAAAAAAACGACGGGTAATAAGCTAGTTCGTAATAAATATGTAACTGAATTATCACCATTTTATCAAATACATGTATTTATAAGAAATTCAAAGAAACGCTTTTTATGCTGAATTATTATGTGATAAGTTACAGACACAACACATATTCATTAAAAAAAAAACTTTTTGATTGATTATTTCTTAATTTTTGTGCTTCATCTCTTCATTGTATTGCAATATAAAAAGGCTTAATTAGTATTTCATTAATTTTCGTTGTTTGAAACTAATGTCAGCATATAGACAAAATTAGTAAGTTATTATGATCAGAAGACATAAAAGAGATGACCATTAAATTTTGATTTATAAAAATGAAATATTAATTTAGTGACATTTATGTATTTATTTTGAGTTATACTCTTATCTTTATTTTAATTTTTTTTAACGATTTGACATGTCTCCATAAACCTGAAATAATTTTTTAAATAATGTAGTTTTTGTTGACTTAACTTCGTGGCTAAAAAGATTCATCAGTCCAGTTTATCAATACATCGAAGTAAGAAATATTATTTTACTAGCTGTCCTGACAGACGCTGTCCTGTCCAAATTTCAAAACATTTGTTTGTGATCGTTTTGTGAATTTATGAAAAGCTATTTGAAATGTGTAAACAAAGTAAAATGAAAAAAAAAAACGTATTTCTGAGTGATCATTGTGATCTGAGGGAACAACATCTATTACGTTGATCTGAGTTATCATTGAATCTTTTAACGATTGTGGCCATAAATATTCAATTTGAGGCCTCAGAGAGTGCGCCAATGGAAAATTTTACATGCGAGATTAATTTTATCGGCAGTACACCGCTGAAATGCTGGAAATGTGTGAAAATGAAAATGGATAATTGATTCACTTTGTTGTTTCTGCATAACCGTTTGTCACTTCAAAACTCACCTTATTTCATAGGTAAATCTGTAAATTTGTTTGAGATAAAACGACGAAACATAATTCATTTCATGAGACGATTGCGATGAACTTACAACAGAATCACAATTCAACTGAAAACAGGAAAAAAAAGAAAACAAAAAAGAATGAACCAAGTATGTCGTTCCTATCGTCAGTTATGACAGGGAGTGCATTCAAAAATAATAATTTCTGAATTTTGTCCGAATTTTCCGACTCTCTTTTGTAATTGTCCTGAATTTTGTCCAGGATTTTTCAGGACCATAATGAACAAATCAGAAAAAGAATTACGCATATCCATCGTTCGAATCGTGAATTATGGTCTTGAGTTCATACAATAATCCTATAGAAAAAAGCACTTTCAGTTTTTCCGGAATTTTCCAGGCAACTTTTCCAATTTTTCTTTCCTTAAAAAAATCTTACTCAGACTATTATAAACATTATTTTAGAAATTAGCCAAATCTGTCTAGCCGTTCTCAAGTGATGCGCTTACCAACGGACATCAGCAACTTCAATTTTTATTAATATAGATAGAACGTATCACTCAGGTCGCTATTCAATTGCGTCGGGTTGTACACAACGTATTCATCAGAAACGTCACACTTCTTTGAATATTTTGTTGGTGAATTTTCGTGACAAAAATAAGATAGTTCGTAATTTTGTAATGTTTCTCTCCGTGACACGAGAACATCGAATGAAAAAAAGAACAACTGGAAGAGGAGGATATTAGATGAAACGTGGTTGTTGTCGCGCGGAGGAGCTTTGCTGGAGCGTGGGAGAGTGAAAGGTGGTAAGGGAGGGAGGTTGTTGACGTCACCTCCAGTTGCCAACTTGGGGAATTAATAAGGCGAAACTAGACCGAGGAAGAGGAGCAATTAAAGCGAAGGGCCGAGTGGCACTGCAAGCAGACGTAGAGGACTTCCAACTATGCGTAATGAATGTGTGCAAGCTTTGCTCAGACGCCGCTGACGGGGATTTGGTTAGCCCTGAGCCTCCTTTACTGTTGTAGGATTTTCGATTTCAGTTGTTTGCATGAAGGGTACATATTAATTTGTGGAAAATGTAATAATGTGAATGACAGATTCCACAACTCCACGAACCTTGTGTCTTGTCGCAATATTATGGTTATATGACACAAAGATATTACTAGCAGGACCCGAGGGAATAATTAGCAAATCTAGTTGAAGCGAGATAAATATTAATAGTTTAAGATTCTGAATATTTGAGAGAAAGAACTGTGCGCATCAACAGAGAGTGAACCCACGTAGAAATTTCGAGTCGTAATGTCGTCGTTACAACGTCGTCAAAGTCGTGACGTCAAAAACAACGTTGTGAAGACGTGCCAACGGGTACGTATGTAACGGTGATTCAACGTCGGAGAACTACGTCTTCACAACGTAGTAAGAAAATGCTTATTTGCCGTAGAGTAACGACGCCATAACGTCCTCAACACCATTTTCTGGACAATGTTGAATTACAATTTTTATTACAACTTTTATGGATATTATCAATTGTCTTACCTTATTAAATATATTCTAATTCCTATACATTCCTATAAAAACGTTGCTTTACAACCTCCGTCTTCCAAGTCCGACTACACCGTGGTTTGATCCAGGGATATTTGTATGTCAAGGCGAGCACGTTACCAGTGAGCTACTGCAACATGATGATAAATGCTAAGTTTTATCCTCTTGTATCGCCCTGTCTTACTATTGCTACAATGAATAGTAAACAAGTAAAATAGTGATATCCGTAAACAAGTAAAAGATAGGATGTTCTCGGCAAAATTAATTCTTGGCGAAAAAAACACCCAAGTAGAAACTTTCTTAAATGTGGGTTGTGCCAAAAAGAACGATCTCTTGTATTTCCCATTCTCTTGGTTTGCCTGGTATGGAATCTAAATGTTTCTTTAAATTTACAGATAGTACACCAAAGGAACCACCGATGACAGGGATAATCTTTGTTTTAACTCACCACATCCTACTAATTTCGATAGCCAAATCTTTGGATTTCAGTAGCTTTTCTGCTTCTATCTTAACTAAATTTTTATCAGTTGGCGCTGCTAGTCAATCAGCAAACAGGTTCTGTTTTTCAGGTCCTTAATTACAATATCCGGTTTATTGACAGGGATGCATTTGTTGATTGAAAAGTATCGTGATTTCCTCTGAGGTTGATACTTCCCTTAGTTCGTGTTTATACCAAACATCTGAGGTTGGAAAACCTAGATTTCTGTACGTCTTCCAGTGCATGTAATTACATACTTTGTCATGTCTCTTTATGTATTCATGCTTAGCTACCCGAGGGCATCCAGAAACTATGTGATCAATTGTTTCAGAGTGAGTTTGGCATAATCTGCATGTGTCATCAGCTGTGATTTTCAGTACATGTTTCTCATTATACCTGGATCTAAGAGTTTGCTCTTGAGCTGCAATGATCAGTGTTTCGGTCTCTGGTTTCAAGTTCCCTCGTCTCAGTCATCTATGAGTTCCTTTCGTATCTACATTGGGTTCATTTATTATCTTTAGATATTGTCCATGTAGCTTCTTGTCACTCCAATTCTTTTTCAGGTTTTCTTGAGAAAATTTCTTCATATCAGCTTTAACCATGTGTTATTCTGTATTCAGGGAGAGTTTCTCTTGTTGACCATTTTGTAATTCATGCTTATTTCTTATGGCATTTTTCATTATTTCTCCAGCATCTCTTTGGATTTGTAGCACTTGCCTTATTAGTGGATCATCTTTATTTTCAACTACATACTTAACCATATTTTGGTTAGAGTTCTGATATGATGCATAGATTTGCTTTAAACCCCTTCCTCCATCTTTGCGATGTACATAAATTCTGTCTACATCTGGTTTAGGATGAAGTATTCCATTAGCTGTTTCAAGTTCATCGTCCTTTCATTCCGATCTAACACCCTGATTTCTTCCTTCGTCCATCCAACTATGCCAAAACTGTACTCCAGTACAGGTACTGCGCAGCTTCCTAATATCAAAATGTTGTTTTTTCTCTTTAATTCTGTTCCCAAA
The DNA here is from genome assembly GCA_002313205.1 of Laupala kohalensis. Taxonomy (NCBI): domain Eukaryota; kingdom Metazoa; phylum Arthropoda; class Insecta; order Orthoptera; family Trigonidiidae; genus Laupala; species Laupala kohalensis. The sequence continues at coordinate 130,109 of NNCF01126725.1, read as the reverse complement.
ATCATTTTGAGCCTCCTAAGGTATTCTTTAGTAATTTTATTTTTCATATTTTCATCACATATTATATTATTCTCTTCAAAACCTAAATATTTGTACCTTCCATGTGGTTATGTTTCCTTGATGGTAGTTTTTTTAATAGAAAGTTATAGAGAAGCTTTCCGTTCTTCTAACTTACCTATCTTTATCACAGCTTTTGCACATTTGTCAATTCCAAATCTCATCCCATGAGCATCGGTATATTCTTTCACTGTTTTCAGCATGCCCAGAAGTTCATCTTCATTTTTGGCGAATATCTTGAGATCATCCATGTAAAAAAGATGGGTTATGCTCTTATGTTTCTTTAGAAGTTGGAAACCCTCATGTCGTTGTGACAAAATTCTCGGTAAAAGGAAGAGACACGTGTAAAACAAAAGGGGAGACAATGAATTCCCTTGTGATATACTTCTTTTTATGGGTATTGGTTAACTTTCTCGATGTCCGTTATTGGAATTCGAGACCAAACGTGTGCTCCATTTGGTCATAGAATCTCTGAATACTTGTTTGAGACTTTCATATACTTCCATGAGCTTTACAATAAGTCCGTGAGGAACACTATCAAACGTCTTTCCATAGTCTACCCAAGCTACTGCCAAATTTCTTTTCTTTCTCTTTACCTCCCGCTAAATGGTTTTGTCTATTAGTAAAATCTCTTTACATCCAAAGGTTTGCTTTCTGAATCCTTTGGTTCCAAGGGTATTATTTCGTTTTCAGCGAAGTGTTGATATATTACATTTACTACAATTGATGAAATCAGTTTGCACGTGGTTGACAAAGATGTTATGGGTATAAAATTCTTAGGGTTGTTAGTGATTTTGCTCTTGAGGATTAGGTATTTACTCCCGCTGTCATCCAATCGGGAAAATATTCATTGCCATTGAAAATTCTGTTTATTGATTTAAGGAGGTAGGGGTATAGTCCATTGAGTATTTTAATCCAAAACCATTGTAGTTTATCCACTCCTGCGGCTTCCAAATTGTCATCTTAACAAGGGTGTTTGCAAATGTTACTTTATATACATTTAATTCTGAATTAGTGTTTAACTCATTTAAATGATGAAATTTTTCCTCTTTCTTTCGTATCCATTGATTATTGCCAATATACTGCTTGTCCGACGACCAGAGAGCGGACCAGTAACTTTCAGTTTCCTCCATACTTGGAATTTCTGTTAATTTAAAGTTTTTTTCTCATTAATTCACTGTAGAATCTTTTGTTGTCCCTTTCAAACATGGTGTTCTGAGTTGGAAAATTTACTCTTTTTGAATCTTATTTGTACCTTTTGTATCTTATTATTATTATTATTATTTTCTTTCTCCATATAGTTCCTTTGCACAATGGCTGCGTCGAAGATCCACCAAGAGCATACTGTGCTCCTAGGGACGGTTCTTCTTCTTCTTCTTATTATTATTATTATTTTGGACTTATTTCTCAGCATAGCTGGTAAGTATTTCCGAACGCGTCCAAGGAAGTTCCACTTTCCTTAGTCTGCGTCTCCTAGAGAAATTCTTAGGTACACGCTTTCTGGTTAATATGAGCCGTCCTCAGAATGGCAATTTTTTGCGACCTCAAATAGATAGGTCTTTCCAGGAATTTTTTGAAGATTGTCTTACTGATTTGCTCACTGTTCTCGTGGCTCTGCTAATTAGGGCAGACTTGGTCTTCATTCCCCACATTCTTTGGCATTCAATAGCCAGATATTTATATTTCAACGGTTTTTCTGCCCCTTTGCTCACAACATTCATGTCGTTGGGAACAGACACATCAATAAGAAGATATTCCTTACTCTCCTTATCCTTCAGGACAATGTGAGGTCTATTTGCATTGATTGTCCTGTCAGTGTTTATTCGTTGTTGCCAGAGGACTGTGACTTTCTCACAATCAAGGTTCGTGTTCATGCCAGTTTTCTTTCACATTGAACCCGAAAGCGTTACATATATGCCAATGTATATATGAAGAAACTCTGTTGTGCTTTACCAAATACTCATTCTGAGCCAAAATGGGCCATCCTGAAACTAGATGGTCGATTGTTTCTTGCTTCTCTTTTCATAGGCCTGATATTATTATTATTATTATTATTATTATTATTTATTATTATTATTATTATTATAACGGAGTCATCTCAACATCGATATTCGACTCGATCTCGACGTCGAAACAACGTAGTTTATTATCGTCGTATCGACGTCGCATAAGGACGTTTTCTCGTCTTCAATTTCCTGGAAATACGACGTCGGGACGGCGTCGTTTATTCGACGTCGTCCTTCCATTCGATCTCGACGTCGAAATACCACGAAAGTCGGATCAACTTCGGCGATGTCTGTGTGGGAGGTAGTGTTGTTCTCTATCGCACAGAAGAGTACGCTTGCTAGTTTTCCAACCTTCTCTGTTGTGCTCTGTTCTTTCGCTCAAATATTCGAATTTTAAAACGCGCCTACCGTAAGTCTACATATAAGTGTAGAAATGAAAATAAAATCATTACAATTTTTTAATTTATGTGCCTAATATGAACACGAAACCAATCCGCGATTTGTTTGTTAGCATTTTTAATAAAAAATACTTTTCGTTAAGGAAACAGATGGGTGAAGGTAGACCCTATTCGAAACCTTGTTATAAAGATAGTGTAAAAGTACGAACAAGTGAATTGGTGTTTTTCCGTTAAGATTTTCGGAGCGAAAGGTTGTTTCAATTTTTGTAGGAGATCGTATACTGTGTACACTGATTTCGTACCAGTTCCAGTCTTCGAATATGTTGGACGTTTTCTGTTAGATGCATCCAAAACACTGTACGCCTGTCACTGTACTTTCTTACGTAGAGTATACTTGTTGGTTGCAAAGTTTATTTCCATGTCTGTACTCATCAAGAGATCCAGTAGGGACCCGTCGCTTATTTCACATACCATAGCAACGCGATAATCGGGTATACACACAGCAATTAACTCGTTTCTGGATCTTATGACTTTTAAATAAATTGACTTTTTCCGGCGTGAACGCAATTATTTGCATTCAAAAGCTAGGGAAATATTTAGTACTCATTGAAACATCGAATCATACTTGTTTCACTTTATTTTTATTGCTATTCTATTTTTATTCGACTTTTCCTTTTGCTGAATCGCGATAACTTATCTTTAATATTCGTCAAGTAATGGGCTGCCATTTTCTCTCACTAGGTGGCTCTTCGGTCACTGTCTTGTGTTTCCTCTACGTGTCAACAGATGGCGAAGTTGGCGCATGTTGATAAAAAGGGTTTTGTTCATACTGGTACTTTTGTGTACGTATTAGTGACATCCATCAACTAACCATTGCATAAATTGACTACATATACGCGCATGTAACACAAAATAAAAATATATGGTATTGGGGAGAGTTTCTATTAAATAAAAATCCTCAATTTTGGGGTACTGTGCTAAATGGGTAGCATGCTTAACTATCATCTTTTAAGCCGGGGTTTAATTAAAAAAATTATTGTGAACGATCTTATATTGTTTTGTCGCGACAATAAGTGCAAAAAATCGGCAACAGTGGAGCCTTCAAATGGAGAACGAGCGTTATTACGTATTGGTAAACCAGAACCTAATTGATCATTCTGCGGATTATCGTATGTGTACAAGCTCCCCATACCACTTTTGAACTCGTGTTGCGTTTTGGGGATAGCTGTCTGGCGGTAAGAGACGGTACCGTTTCAAGTTGCAAAGTCAGCATATGATATAAATAATACTGTTGATATTAAAATGAATATTGCCTGTGCGGATTGAAATTGAAAATTGTCTCTATCATAACTTATATCTAGAATTTCAGAAAGTATGGTTAGCATACAAACATAAACCCTGCCTTAACTTATCGGTCCTTTTTTGAGTGAAAAGTTTTTGGTGGATTTTTGAAAGAATAGTCTAAAAAAATCCTGAAAATAATAAGTTTTGTGTTTTGAGAAGAGTGTGTGTAATGGATCATGTTAAAAACCTAGGTGAATCTGTAAAATTTAAAGTGTTTTGTGTTCTGAACTTCAAAGGCCGTCATTCACTACTTTTGCACTATGTGCCGGGTACTTAGAGAGCGGATAAATATTTGAGTGTTCACTAACCGGTAGATAGACCTTGCGTCTTGCTCTTTACTTATCCATCGGCTAAGACGACTCCATCGGTAGCAAACCTTGTGGCGTAGCCAGTTTTGCCAGAATGAACATTAAATTGCTTACGAAAGATGAGATTGTAGAATGCAGTGACACGGTTTGTATACAAAACATCAGATGCTGCCACGAGAAATATTATAACGCTAGCTTGTGTATCGTCGACGAAAGAACTGAAAATGTAAAGAAACTCGAAGGAAACATTAATTGAAGAATAACAAAGAAAAGGACTATTCCCGAAACCGCAAAATGAAAACATCAAACACTGATACCTATTAATAGTTTTTCATCCAAATTGTATAACTAGTGTAACATTACTATAACATGAAACATTTCATAAGCTTTTGCTATTTGTTTTTTTTATTTCTGTAGCTCTTACTTAGTTTGAAAGTTTTTAATTTATTTTCAATATGTATAGTCACATCGTTTCTTTTTTTTTTTTGTTATTTTTTCGAAGAAAGAGGTTATTGATGAAACGCAGAAGAAAAACTAGCAATCCTTTTGATTCTCAAAAGTAAGGTTATTGGCAACTTCCACAGCATCCATATTTGAAATAGGCTCTAATGACCTCGGTGTTGACGAGCCCTAAAGCCCCAAACAAACAAAATCCATATTTGTAGTACATCTCCCCAATAACGCTTATCCACTCACCAATCGGCCGGTTAAAGTAAGCTCTCCGATAGCGAAGCTATCCAGAGGATAGAGCGTGGTGAAATGACAAACTACCATTACCAGACGGATAAGTTATCCGAGTAATGCTATCCGTCCGGAAAGTTTTTGGTCAACAAAACTAACAATGGTCTACCAAACAGCAATTTCTTCGTAGGTTAGTGTATTTATGTGTCTACAACTGGCTTGTGTATCTGCGTAATAGTTACTTATTCAGAGTACATATTTTTGAATCACTGTGATATTTTTGATTTGCTAAGGAATGTTTATGAGGGAATAGTGCTAGTAGAATCAATGGAGTTTGGAAGAATATATTTATGTTCATGAGTGAATGACGTGTTTTGATGATTATTTATTTGGGAGAAATTCTTTTTAAAATGAATTACTGTTGTGAACGTTTAGCATAGATAATTTTTTGTGTTGCACAAAACTTGAGTAAAATAAAGTGGCTTTTTTGGGAGTCTTATTGGAGGGTGGATAGTATTTTTTATTTTATTTTTATTATATTACTTCGTTTTTGATGATTGAAATTATTTAAAATGGCACAGTGTAATTTGAAAATAGAAATAGGTTTTTTTTGACATGATTGTAAATATACATTTCAATTGCTCTAACCCCAAGACTTATTTTTAAAGGTATTAGAATAAGAAAGGAAACGGCCTGATTGTGTCAGGAATGCTTAATGCAATAGGCAATCCCACAAACTGCCGCATCCCATAGATATATTCAGAGTCAATAGACTAATTATTAGGATTGTGTGTCGCTGAATGAAAGTAATTTGAAAAATGTAAATAAAAAATTTTATATCGTGAAATATATTAAAATATATTAATCTATAACATTCCTGTTTGACGAATATAATAAGATAATATACTAAGTAAAGAAATTCAAATATTTTAGGGAAATTGAAATAAAATAAAGTAAAGAAATAAAGGAGTTATTAATGGGTGTAAATGAACTGGAGAATAAACTGGACCTCTTTATGAATCTTCAAAAGTAGGTTATAAACATGAGATGAACGTAGAAGATATTTACAAAATTATTGACCATAAATGTGCAAAATTATAAATTTCAACGACCTAAATATAAGCCATTAAAAACAAAATTAAAACATTTAAATTTAACAACTAAATAATTAAAAAGAAGGTTCTTGAAATTTTCAAAAAATAGAAGAAATTTAAGTTGAAAGTGTAATATTCTATTTTGATGAACTGTTATTTCCTTATGTTGGAAAACGTATTTTGGAAAGGAAAGAGTAAATGAGAGATAAATTTCAAAGTTAAATGGATAAACCAGGTAAAAACTGAAATGAAGAGACCTGAAGACTAACCTCGTTAGAAATAAGAATGAATATTATTTAGAAAAGATAAAATGTATAATTTCTGATAAAATAATTTATTTAATAAAACCGGATATATAAGAAGTAGAACTGCTTGAAAAAGAGAAAGAACGATCATTCTTTTTTTTTGTCAGTTGAAAAGAAAATTAAGTCAAATATATAATACCTTAATATTATACATGCAAATATAAGGTTTATTAAAATTGTAATAAGGTTGCTTACAAAACCAAAAACATTTAAAATCGAGTGTGTTGGTTCACTGGTGTACTATATTGATACTTACTCTGAATAAAAGAGACGCTTTAGTATATTTATGACATGTATTATTGTTTTAGTACTTTATTTTAATTTTTGGGTCTTTGGAAAAATTTAGTTCAAGATTTATGAAAATGTGCAAGTTAATATGTTCAGCCATGAAAAATTATATAGCAGTTAATTAGGAACAAGGAATTTGTAACTGAAAGAGGAAACATTCCAATTCAAATAATATAAAACTCTCAATGAATTAACTGTTCCTCGAGCGAAGAAGAAATGACAACGAAGCACTGCAGTCAAACTGACCGCGGGAGTGATTGTTTCTCAAAAACGCAAGGTGAGACAAGCATCGTGCATTTCCGCTCGTAGAAGTATTTCCCAAGTACATATAACCAGTTATCAATACCTACTGGCGTAACTAGGAAATATCGACGCGAAAATATGCTTTTCAAAACGATAGTCGTAATATGATCAGAAACTGAATTGTTGAATTAATGAAACGGTTATTTCACCGCTCTAATAACACATGTTCATAAATGTTCATAAATATTGACGTTCAATTATGTATAAGTTTTGAAATCAATTAAGAATATGGTGGTGGTTTGCCACAATCATAGCCAATTCCACTTAAGCCGACCGGGATTAAACAACTGGCAGGTGAGCGCACGAATGGCCAGAGGGCGTTGGACAGTGAACTGATAATTAAGACAGATGTAAATAGGTAGGAAATTGTTATGTACTTCTTGCAGTTTTGAAAGCATTAAATAATACATTTTAAACATATTTTAACTGTTCTTCCTGACTGAATGTTGTATACGAAAGATAAAAAATAAACAAGATATCGCTTATATCTCTCAAGAGTGTGAGACCGTTTTCTTCAAAACAGTTTGATACGTGTATGACCCATTGATTTGATTTGTTGGTGAATCAATTTCCACTACGTTTGGTGAGGGCATGTATTCGCTATAAAAATTCACATCTTCTAGTCATAGTCTCGNATATATATATATATATATATATATATATATATATATATATATATATATACATACATATAATCATATCATATCATATAAGCAATTGCAAACATCTAAAATGACAGCAAAACAAAACGGAGAGAGAAAATGAAGTACCGACTGAATTACCAGAGTATATTAGAAAATAGTGAAAATAATATTTATTGAGTAAGATTTGTTTTTTGAACCTCAATTACCCTCATCCTTTCTGTGCGCCTATTTACATAAGAAGAACAAATGGTCTCATTATTTTCTCTCTCTATCGTTCCCTTTCTCACTTTCACGACGTGTTCCCCTTGAATTGATAGGTTTCACTGGAGCGCCTATGTTCCTTCATCTCCAGCCGATCAGAAGGTTAAAAGAGCACTCAGGCAAGAAGTGAAGCCTCGAGCTTTTTGTTGGTCCTTGCGTCCAATGAAGACAGTGAGAGAGAAGGGAAAAGGAAGAGAGTGATGGGGGACGGGAGAGGGAGTGGGGTTCAAAAGGAGTCGTGCATCCTTCTGCACTCTCCTCCTCCTCTCTTTCTATGAAGCTTCCGCACCACCGACATGGTGCTGCATTTTCATAAAAATAAAATAATAGTGAAATAATTGCGCAGTAACATTGGTGACAGAGGTCAATCGGAGCAGTGTGAGGTCTAAAATAGAATGGAAATTTTATAACGTATTCTTTAAATCTTTCTTTTCTGTTGAGTAACAAGTGCTAACTTTTAATTGAGCAGTTAAAGTTTGCAAACAAAGTTTCGTAACATCTTTATTCCTAATATTTTCTCTAATATATTCTGAAATTTCATTTTATGAACCAGGATTGAGGATCAAGTAAGAATGAAATAACATAATTTAATAATACTCCTGTGATATTATTAATAACTATTGTAACTTATTTAATCAATATACATTCTCTACAGATAAAGTAAAATATTACAGTGTGAACGTATATCATAAAAAAATAAATACTTAAATCATTTTGGTTCTTTAATAGAGCAATTAAATTGTATTAACTCTTTTGAATTAATCTTTATGAGTTAGCAAGATTAGTGCGCAATGTTCAGTTACTTGATAACATTAACGAGGAATACTTAAAACCAACAATAATTCATATTTTCGTCTCGTTGTCATTACAAAAATAGTGCCGTATGTGCAAAAAAATAAATAAATTATATAACGTCCTGATTGCTCTGATCGATAGTTCTATAATCTGAAGTTCATAGCATAGCATGATTAATGACGTCTGTGGAGTTGTCATCACTGATTTTTTATAAAATAAAATAAATTGTTCCACATTATTGTGCGAATTATGTTATAATTTCGTCCATTTATGAATAACTGTGTTTAATTGGAAACCAGAAAAAATGGATGTCAAAAGTGAGGGTGCTTGAGGAACGTTCTTATAGCACGCTCACTTTTGCCATTTTTTTTTTGTTTCCGAACGGGGTCAAACTTATTCATTAGCGGACGAAATTATTACGTAATTTGCACAATAGTATTGTTTAACACAAAACACAAAAACTCTGCCAGAAGATAATCAGCCAGAAGACATCAGCTGCAAGCAGGGTCCTAGGAACAGCGTTTACACAAGTGTGAATGCAAAGAAGATCACTTCAATAAAAAATACACCTATTGTTGAAGCAGAATTAATCTCATTGGAACTTATAAAAATTAAATTTCATTGTCGTGAAGAATTTCAATTGCCTCGCCAATAATAAGTTCAATCAAGAAATAATTCACACTATTTATAATGTGAATGTTAAATAAATGTTTCAATATGAAAAAATGTGCATAAAACAAATTATATACGATACGACACGTATTTTTTATTCTTCGTCTCGTTGCTCGTAAAACGGCAGCCCTAAAAATATACAATAAAAAAGAAACAAATGAATACCATATTATTCGACTGTCAAGGTCGAGCTACCGCTGCGCTCTCTGACGCAGGAATTATGAAATATTTCCTTCGAGAATAATAACCTTCAGCCGGTCACTGGCGCGCCCTGGTGGCGTAAGTTTAAACTATCCTTTTGCGAGGGAGAAACACCGAGTATAATTTTCCTATTACCACCACGGCTATCAGCCGGCTACTGAAGAATATTTTACTATATCTTCAAGGTGGAAACGTCAATTCTGCCGAACAGCGCAAGCGTGTGGCGCACCTGCACGCAAGAGCTGGCTGATCATCTCAGGTGTACTTAATCTGTTACCTGCATGTCGAAACAAGTATAAAACAATTGATTTCATTTTTTTAAAAAGTAGGGAAACCAACTTCACAGACGTCGATTAATGGTTTGTGAGTGAAATAGTCAAACATATTTCCTTGGATTTCGGGAGAAAGCAATTTTCTGTTACGTAGCTATCATGTCGCTCTTCCAGTTCTTTTCCTTTTACTGATCATACCATTGCCACTGCAAATCTGATCCATCTCTAGTTCGGTTTAACTTTGTATTCTGTTTCTTTTTTACATTTCCATAGATTTAAAATAGGATACTTAACCTATCCTTCTATTTTGAAGGGAAAATAAACTGAATTTAAAAAATGGGATTCAAAACATGGATTGATCTCGAAGATTGACAAAACGTTCCCTAAAAAGGAGAAAATGTAACAACCAAATTTTACGGAATGTCCTTGTTTCAAAACTTCTAATTTGTGTAAAACCATAATAAGCTGGATACACTTTCAAAATTCAAGAACAGTTTTTATAACACATTTATTACACGGAGTGCAAAAAAATCAATACGTACAGAAAATTGAAACACACGAGTACTAATATAAGAAATCTCTGCTTCTTGTGTTAGAAATCATTTCCGCATCTTCTATAGGAATGTATTACAATAAAAAATGTGTACTGTTAAGATGTGGTGTACTGATCTTTATTTATCTTTGAGATCCCGTTACATTGTCCAAGATATTCAAAGGGAAAACTTCGTTGAGCACATTTGGGGCGAATAGAGGTTTGAGTGATAATGCACTAAATGATAATATATAGTTCACTTCACACAAAATGAACACGTTTTAGGCAAAGTAACACTTGAACAACATTCATAGTCGTTCTTTTAGTTTTAGATCCAATGATATGAAGATTGCATTTATTAAAAAAATGGGTGAAAATTCCCACTCTGAGGTAAAAGAATCCATTTTGATTTTATAATAGCCCTCGAACGATCATTACTATACGAAACATTTGGTAAAGCTTATTTTCCTTTTAGATACTTCGTACCTTAGGTTTAAAAAATCTTTCATTTCAGGTATTGAGTACTTAGCTGTTTTCGTAACGTTTGTATTACATAACTACTCGATTACGAAACATAGTTGACATGATATTTTGATGTTACCAACTTCTATTACTCGCTAAATATGTAAAGGTGAATAACCGATCGAGGATAATTGAAACAGTTATCATAAATCATTATGTCGTGAGGACGAAGAAAACGTTTTCATCCACGGAAATGTTTCGTAAATACATTTTTAATACGTTACACGGGACGTTAGAATGAGTAGGTAAATCAATATTTACATAGAAACGTAGAATATAGATGGACGGGAAGCACACTAGCTAAATGAAAACGTCTGAAACGAACTAACTTTTTAAACGTCAGTTAAAAAAGCGATTGGTGGCACAATCTTACCATCTCTATTGAGTCAAATTTTTCTGGAAGTAAAAAGAATTTCGTGACAAGAGTGGATATCCTTTGTGAGCGACAAAATAAAGGAGTATAATATTATTACTGAAAAAGCTCTCTCTCATATTCTTTTAATCATTTTTTATTCTTCAAAAGCGTTCATTGTAACCTTCACAAATGCAAAGGCAATGAGATTGGAAGCGTAAATGGAAAAAGTGTCCCAAAATACGTTGAGAGCAATTCAAGTTCCCTGAACAAAAATTTCTTTCTTGAAAGTACAGAGATCATCATACCCTAGAAATACGTGCTTCAGAGCGAAGTATGAACGGAATTAAATTATGTTGCTGATTAAATTCAGTATCATTTCTTTGCATGTGAGTTCTCTAACCGGCGGTGGTTTTAGTTCGTGGAAAAGACATTTTGTGCCCTCTAGGTTTTCACTGGTAAGGAAGGAAGAAGAAATTTTCTTTTTCTTTAAAGAAGACACAATTTTATTCTGAATCATCAAGTTAAAGTACAGATATTTTATGACAGAACCTAAAATTCCCAGAAAAATTGAACTAAACAGAAACCCTCATAGTCTCAACTATTCTTGGTAAAGTGAATTATAACGAAGTATAAACTATATCAAAACAACAACTCCAGTATGAAGTCGAAGTACTACCTGAACGTACTTGATACATTTGATTAGTACTGAAAATTAAGGTTTTCATTTCATTACATATCAAAAATAAATTTGTATTCTATGTCCAATATTTCTTTGAAATGTATGTAGTATTTTTTTCTCTGTAATCTAATGTAAAATATTTATTTCAGTACACTTGCTCGCTATTATTATATTGTTCAGAGGAAAATATGCCAAACACTTTTGTTCACACCGACGTATGTTGCAACGTGTTTCCTATTATGTAAAGAAAAGTAAATTTCTGTGTAAATGAACATGTGGTCTAACTACTGACACGGATAATTATGTGCATCGAAGATTTAAAATGAAGTAAAACATTGTCGGATCTGTAAGTAGACAACGTCGGAATGTTTGAAATTATTTATACCAGAAAATTATTCATAGAATGTAAAAAATTCATGATAATACAATATAAAATAAAAAACTTATTTTTAACATGTCCTATGTGATTAGTACTTTAAGATTAACTCACACAAATATTTTTCCTGTCATACAAAATCTAGTATCTGGTGACTTGTTTATAAATGATAATAATATAAATAAAATAAAATCTCCGACTAAAGTACATACCGGTTTCTGAGAATTACACTCCATTGCTGAAATATAATAGAAGTATAAGAAATTATGTGCATTAGTATTGTTCAGTTAGTTGGGGAGACCCGTGGCGTAGTGTGTAACGCGCTCGCCTTCTACCTCTGGGGACGCCGGTGCAAACCCGTAGAATCCGAGATGATGGACGGAGCGGTGTTCGCGGCTCATTCCATCACAACATTCACTCATAATCATTCACACCCATTTCATTTCATTATCACCGCTTCAGGGGAGGTGCGTCAGGAAGGGCATCCGGCACCATGAGTATTCCCCCAGCCAAATCCAAAGAAACGAAGCATCATATATCCATCCCTATTCGCCGACCCCACATTAAGTGGGAAAAGGCTTAAATGAAAGAAGAAGTACTGTTCAGTTAGTTGAAAACTATTCATGAACCATTTCATTAATATGACGACAAAATTTTGATTTCGTATATTCTTGCTGACGTCTGTATAGTGATGGGTATGATATGGTCAATCACTAATGACATGACGGATAAAACCATGTATCAATACTTCCACACCTTACATAGGATGTGAAATCACTATTTTCTTTGCCAGAGCAGGCGTTTTTACGGTGTTGTCGTATACTCTATAACAAAACTTAAATAGTTAACTAAAGTAAATAAAGAGAAATTTCCCAAGCAATGAATAAATACATTATTTTATATAAAATCTTTGCGAATTAAGTATTGTTTAGTGTATCACTTCTTTAAAATTATTATTACAAGAAGACTTATTACGACTTACATTGGGACCAATACTAGTTTTAAGGTAGTTCCTTACGTTGGAATGCGCCAGAATTGAAATCAGAGCTCTTGACTTGGCTGTGGTCTCTAAGGTTGAGCACGAAACGTGACTGTAATAACGAATAAAATTCTAAGAATTGTTTTACCCATAGAATCTATAATTACATAATCTTGTGAATTACATAATAAATATTTTTTATGGATCACACTCTAATACTTGAAATTACCGACAATCTACAAATAAAAGAACGAAAACAAATTAAATTTGAACGATATTTGAGATTAAGGGAGTTGCTATTGTTTATATAATTTCACATAAAATTGCGATGTTTCATTACTATACAACAAGAAAAGTGAAAAATATAACATGAAGAACTTTTTCTCTCTGAAACCAATACACTTTATCAAAGTGTATGTTTTAAAAGACGGCATGCCAACAAAATTAAAAATGAACCAAATGCAACAATAATCATAGTTAAAATAATTCAACTAACAAAAATATTCATTGCATGCACTTTTTGAAGTTTTTAAACAATATTATAGTTTGGTTTTTCATCGTTTGACTCAAAATTTCATATTGTGTGTTATACAAGTTTGTTGAATGCAGGAAAAAAGTAGTTGCTGAAACCTGCTATTACAAAAGTTGGAAGATTTATTGTACTTTTTTGAACTTATAAGAAAAAATAAGCATTCATTGATCCCATCATTAAAAGTACTGAATTTTGAAATTTTATTGTAGGTTGTCAGAGACCCAAAAAAAGTATGTCAGTATTTATTAAATCGTTGAATATTGAAAAAATGAAAACTCGACTGTAGGTTTGCAATCAGACTCGAAAACCCTTTGACAATATTCTTTCCACATTATTTTTAAAATTATTAAGAAGTAAATTTTTGAATCCGTAAATTTGGATCTTGAAATTTCTGTCTTGAAATTTGTCGGTATATTTGCAATAACACAAAAAAAACATAAAACACAACTTATTTTATAGTTATTTTCTGCAAGAACGTCAAAGATAATTGAATTAATAACCATTTTTGGTGCATTTTCGCCCACTGTGAGCCACCCTTGCGCGCATCTACCGCAGGGTCTTTCTCGTACGACCGCAGGGCTTAAAAGTTTCGTCAACTACCGTTTCCTATAAAGTTCCTTGCAGGGATATTGTATGTCTTACGACTCTATCGTCACAGCCGCATGCGCAAAAATCCACATTTTGAATTTTAATAAAATACGTATTAAGGAACCAACAAATAATATTTACACGAATCTATTTGATCATTGACTTAATTTCCTCGTTTTGAGATTGGACTAATATAGAAGACTTGTGTTTTCGTGTGCAAAATCTTTTGAGTACCGACCTAGAGCCCTAATATGAAGACCCTGAAAATTATTCATAACAAATTATTATTAATATTTTTTTATTTTTTTTGTATTAAAAATATTAACATTTTTTTCTCCCAACAAACAACGACTTTTTTATAAAAGTTAAGAAAATGTTTCCAATGTTTTATAGTGGTAGAAACTAACTTCACCTTTTTACCAATTTTTACAACAATATTCCAAAAGAGTCAATCCCTTATCAAGGAAATAATTATGATTCTAGACATACAGTAAAGTCCTTTATAAAGCAAAAAGGGCTTCGCAAAAACTCGAACTGTTCCTCACCTTAATCAACCTCCCCTTCACAAACAACGTGTGCGCTGTTTGTGTACCCCTCACTGACCTGGCTTTGCTTCAGGGCGGAAGGGATTCGCTGCACTCAGTGAATCCCCGCGTTGTACCAGCTGACGCGGTATCTAACTCGTGGCGCTCTAGCACACAAAGAGGAATTTTGAAAATTTCCGGGACAAAGTTATTTGAAACAGAGTTGAGCGGAGGTTGGAATTATCAGGTTATTACAGAATACAGGATCAACGAAATGGGAACTAAAAGGACTTGAATGATATATACCGATGAACATGCTTTGACGTAAGCTCGCGTGAACTTTGTGGGGAACTCATAAGCAATTTTTGTACGTACATTATCCCTGAAATATTAAATTCGGAATTTAAAAAATGCGTTAATTTTACATTTAAAAGAACGGAAGTACCATGAGAGGAAGGCGTTTCTGTTTTCACCATTGATATTTCTTCTGGCTCTACTTCCATATTTTTTATGAAATGTGTTTAATTGATAAAATAATTTCTTTGTATGTGAATAATTACTATAATTGTTAATTTGCTTTTTTAACAATAGAATGTGTATGAAAAAAGAGCGTATTAGAAGATTATTTAAAGCCGAATTTAGGAAGCAAAATTTACCAAATTTACTAGTAGATATATGTATGAAATATACTTCCGGTGATTTACATTATTGACGATTTTCGAAAGATTTCGTTGGAAGAATGATGGCAACTACCATTTAGCAATGTAACGTCTCAAACCATGATTTTCTTACCCCATGGACCACTTATCCAGGATTTGCGTTACGCTTTAAACGAAACAAACACATACATTCCTCCCTTTCATCTTCATCCTCAACCACCAACATAGAAGCACACATCTGCTTAACTTCTGCTGAACGACGAGGGCCTGAATGCAAAACGATATATATATATCCCACTAAGCCACGTCTATTACGTTCCTGCTTCCTTTCAACGTTTTTAATTAGAATTTTTTGCGTCAGTTGTAACATGTGTGAAAGGAAAAATGCGATAGGTGAAGGAAAAGTTGTTTCAGTTAATGAAATAAAGTTTAGACGATTTTGATTTCATTAATTTCAGATTATTACAATATTAATTATAGTAAGTGAAAATGAAATTCAATTTCACTTCGCTCTGAGAGATCTTAATTTTATTAATGTTGATCTATCGGTTTGGAATTAAATCTTTGAAAGGCAAACGTTTTGTACACAGATGCAATAATATAGGTTCAAATTGATTTTAGCTCAAAACACGTCTCACAGTCCCAGCCCAAGCAAAGCATGGACTATTTAATGTTACAAGTGTAAAGCGGCCTTATTTGCAAACAATTTTATTCTTCTTCACTTCTTAAATGTTCATGCTCCACCGGTGGCGCAGGTGGTAGTGTTGTCGCTTCTCACCAAGTTCGATTCGCGATGGGGTCAGAAAATTTGTAGCTGTCCCAGTTCAAATAGCTGTAACTACTGACTACTAAGCCAACCTTCCTTCCTCTATCCAGCTCCTCATAGTATCAATAACTAACTAATAACCACTTCTACTAACCACATGGGCCAAGTTGTTGGTAAACCCAACTAACCGGGCCACCTACTAACAATGACCCACCACCCAACTCCTTACTCCTATCGCTCCTTGTAGATAAGCTTTAGTAGCACGATACATTTCCCATTTACAAATACAAAATTACAGAAAAATATTCATACCTGCAACATTTGTCAAAGATTTAAAACACTTAAAAAACTTAAACACAACAATGGAACCTAATCTGTTCTTATACTGTGGGTAACCTGGTAGCATAATAAGTTTCGATCGATTCAAGAAACAAGATTTATAGTGCACACATAAAAATTGTGTAATTCGTTGTGTTATTTTCAAAGTATTGAATTTTACATTTCAAATCTGTTTTTCAAAATTAAAATCATGCCTCTTTTGACAAATATGCACACAATGAAGGTTTTTGAGTTTACATTGTTACCATTTTGCGCAATTATATGTGAAATGTACTAATGCGATACACAACAACGAATACTCATTAGTTTAATATTTTAATCTGAGAATTGCATCGAATATGAGTTATTCGCGAGAAAACGAAAAAATAAAATTTTGTTACATTTGACATGGTTTTAGATAAAGTAAAACGTATAACTGTATTGTTGTTATTTCAGTCACCTGAGGACGACTTAAAACGAAGCCGAAACGTTGTGAGTTCTTATCACAAAATATGTATATTATTCATCCGTGATAGGTCGTAAGTATACATTGTTCACATAATACTAAACACCATCTAAAATGAGGGCAAGAAGATACATGTGCTAATTTCATAAATAATAATAATAAAGAAACGTTTTTTAAAATTTGTCGAGAACTTAAATCTGTTAATGGAATTTCACATGTCAATATGACGTAAAACAAAATAACTTTTAATTTATATTAATGCAGTTTTCTGTAAAACGAGTAATTTATATGTTATCAACTAAACAAATTCCGTAGTTTTTGAACCACGCACCTCGAATATATTACAAACTTCAAAATACTCTTTCTACATTTATAAAAATAGATTAAAATCATTTCCAGCTTTCCGTAATTTAATCGGAGGCACACCCATTTTTTTCGTCGTTCTTTCCTGATCTAATACGTTTACGTTCTACGATGTGTACTCGGTAGCAAGAAATCTATAATAATATTTACTTTCTTGCAATATTCTTCCAATATTATTGAAGTGGCAATTCAAAGTCCTTCTGTATTTTCTTTTCAATCTAGTACGAGGTATGGTCAATTGCATATTTGAAATGAATTTTCAGTAAACTAAAAAGTGTTTTACGAAGTTTTAAACTTAACGTGTATTTACACAAAATTATATTTTCAAAGAGAGACTTTTGTAGTTATATGCACCACCCGATTCTTGTGGTACTTGACTTCGGAGGAGATAAGGTGGTCTGTGTGACACTGAGGAGGTTTTGATCCCAGGATAATTATCCACGTACGCACCATTGTCAAGCACATTTGGTCTGGGAATGTCAGAATGTCGAGGCATGAATAAATGTCCCATATTCTTATCAATCACGAATTTTTTAAATGTATTGGACGTAGAAGTAGGACGGTACTCGTCAGGGATCCCAGGGAAACAGTAATGCGGTGTTACTTGGAGAGTCTTCTGACTTGAAAACCAGGGTTAAAATTCCTGACAGATCCACGTCTAAAATTCCAGACTGACTTCCATGCCGAAGAATCCTGTTAAAACTAAATTACCATTTTATCCGAGGATCAATGAAGTCGAAGAGTGAAGTGGGTTATGAAATGGCGGAGAATTACTCACCATTCACATTTATTACAACTCAGACATGTATCATATCAATGACACCACTTTTTAATAATTTGACTGAAAAAGGTAATTTTGAAGAGAAATCTATTGCAAATATGCTTCAATAAAAAATGAAGAACCTTACTGAAAAATCTGTGGTTACACGTGAATTTTTGCTTCAAGCACTCAGGATTTAAAAGTATGATAAGATATAAAATTCGTTTATTGATAAAAGAGGTATTTTTTGTTTCAGAATGATAGAAAGATGTATTAGAATTATTGTATTATTTTGTCAATACAAGAATTTACCATCAAGAATTCAGTTATTTCATTTACTTTTGTAAATAATGTATTTTATTCAATGCGTACATTTTTAACGATTGGTATCAACAATTCTCTTTTAAAATAAAGACTTATGTTGCATTTGCGAGAAAGTAATATATCGAAGAACTAATGTATCTATGAAGTATCAAGAAATGATTCGTTTTACTCGTCACTGACTGCTCACAACAAAACGTCAATACGGGTTATTTGGAAAAAAATGAACATTATAATTACCTACTATCTCTAGTTCATTCCTAAGTAAATACTGTGGACGAACATTCTTAAATCTCACACCTGTCAAGCTGTCTAGACGGACAATTTGTTGCATTACGTTAAATGAATTTAACTGCTACAATAATTTGAAAGGCAACCGCATGGGGCATCGTTTTGGCGCAACAGTTTAATCGATTTTCTACCCAAACGTTTTTGTAATTCATTGTCGGAAATTATCTTGTTTCTTTTTTTATTTTACTTATGCGTTGAAACAACGACACGAGTGCAAATTAGGGGAAAAAGGTAAACTTCTCCAAAAGTTAAACATAAGCAGAAACATCTGGATAGTAGTTGTAGCCTTTTAAGTTTGTTGAAAATATATTCACTTCAGTTTTTTTTTTTTTTGCTTCACCTGCAAAACTACATTTTCTACAGTTGTGACATGGTTCCATGGAATGAGTAACAAATAATATTAGGTATTCCAAATGTCGTTTGAAGGCAGAAGTTCAAGACATCGAGATGTGAGGCAGTGAGATACGAATGTAATGGATTTTTTTCTGTGGGGCTTTAGGGTTCATGTCGACATCAAAGGTCATTGGAGCCCTAATAACTCGTACAGGTAGGGAAAATGCAGTTACGCACTAGGGAGAGCCAACATGACTCTCTCCGCGTGTCGGACTCGCCGAATGACTCAACCATACCNCTGTCTCTTATACACATCTAGATGTGTATAAGAGACAGACATATCTCAAAACCAAATATCAGAAACATTGACAAAGAAATGAGGGGTGGAAAAAAATGAGGAGAGGACATAACATGAGGGGGGACAAAGAATAAGGGGGGAAAACAATGAGAGGTAGGACAAAAAATGAGACGGATGGAAAAAAATGAGGAAAATGAAAGATACCCTAGCCTTAATAGCGTCGGGATCGAAAAGAACAAGAGGCGACCAAGGGAGGTCTGGAAAGAGAAAGGAAGGAGCCTAGCACAAGTAAATGGAAGAAATGCCACACTCAGCTCAGGACCCCGTGTTTGCCAAACACGTACTTACTAGATGTAAGTCCCCTGGGGGGGGGGAGTAATGGAGTAACATCAGTTGACATTTTAATTGGAAGGTGCTAAACATTTTATCAACGAATGTATAAAATCATTTTATTTTATTTATTTATTTATTTTTGTTGGGGCTTTAGGGCTCGTCAACATCGAAGGTCATTAGGGCTCATAAAATCATTTTACTTAGTGATTGTTTCTAAGGGGCTATCCATAAAATACGTAACGCATTCTGGTGGTAAGAGGTTTCTCTTAACTCAGCGTTACGGCGGAATAATCGCGTGTTCGTCTTGGTGTTACGTAACGCTGTTTCGAAGGTCTTATTTAATAATATAGGTTGACTTTTAAGTATGTCGCTGAATTCCCTGTTCTCAATTGCTCAGTGAGAACGTAAAATAACGAGGAAAGAACAATTAAATCAGCGTACCAATGATTGCCACACATTTTCCAAAAAATAACTTAAATTCCTCTGGAATTTGGGGGATTAGAGGAAGCATTACGTAATTATGGTGTAGGGGTAAGATGTAACGTAACGGCCGTGTTAAGAAAGAGAAAGATGTGTTTAAAAATTATACATTGCGTTTCATATATTATGGATGGTTGTTAATACCATTCCGCTTCGGGTGGATAATTATCTTTGTAAATAAGTTTTATTTTTAACTGTTATCAACAACATCACTATCATACTACACACTTTTACAGAAGACATTGGAACTGACATTTTCTTTTCTGTCGATTTATAAAAGTGAACCGACAAATCATCATTTATTAATTACCATTTACATTTTTAAGTAAATCTATAGAATAATAATGCGTAATCGTCCCATGTATTAGTACAGAAATCTCACTCGGCGATGGAATGCAACTGCTGGTGTGAGCCATTCCGAAAATCCTCTCGCCCGTCGTGCAAAGCAAACCTCAATAATTGAACGCAAGCATTCGTACATCACTCGACTCTTCCACAACTCGAAACGCATGGTCGTGAATTACCCCGAACGAACCTGTCCAACCAAACACGTGTGGGTTATTCCGAGGTGTGCCAAGTCGGTCATCCAACGCCCACGACTTCGGTGAAGCGCCCATCCGTCCTCCCCCCCCACTCAACCTATCTTTCAATGTCGATTGGTCGGTCGATGGAGCTCTCCTGCCACGCAGACACATTCCTAATCTCGTACAAAGGCGACGCCGCATACCTGTGCCGGCGAGGCAGGGAACGGTTTCCGATAATGAAATGGAAATGTTATTGACATGTGCTTGGCATATAACAGTCTGGGGAAGAAAGAGAAGCGTAGATCAGAAAGTAAAATGACCGAATGGAATCGGTGCCGAAGCGCTGCTGCTGCCAGGCAGAACGAAGAAGGAATAATGCACAAGGAGAGTCTCAAACGCACTCTTTGGCTTCGATCCAAAGAGCAGATGCTGCCTCCCCAACTGGATTCTGCATCTCATGTTGGCATGGACTCTCCAGTTAGCATACACTCATTGTGGTTTACCTAATGCAATTTGTTAAATGTTTTAATTACTCCAATTTTCTTTTCAAGAATTTGTTGGAAGAACAAGAATATTCATTAAAAATATTATTTTTGATATATAAAACTATTAATGGAGAGAAATTTCATTTTTCCTTTGTCAACATGTAAAATATTAAATTAACATATTTTACACAAACGTTCCCACATGATGAATTGATATTGACAAATAAAGAAACAATGGTTAATTGAATACATATTATAATTGAGACTCTCGTCCATTTCAATTGCAATGATCATAAATAGAGGTCGATCGAGCTAAAACTTTTGTTTTGAAAGGCATTATATGAAAGGCGTATCACAATGTGCTTTGTATACAATGTATCACAATTGACTATCAGTAGCAAAATTCCATGCAAATAGTTGATTGTTATGCTTAGTGTGACTCAGGTTTTCAAGGAAAACGTGTTTTACAACACATTTAAAAACTCTCAAAAGAACATTCTTTCAGTTTTGTCAAATTACGGCGCAAGCAAATTGAGCGTATTTTAGCAAGAAATGATTCCAATTGTTCTGATAAACAATAAATTATATGCAGAGGATATCTTGAAGTCAGAATAAATTGAATATTCCCGGTTTTTCACGGGATGTTTTGTTATGATGATAGTTTATCATTCGTTAAAATTTAGTGTACAAAAGGCCAGTTTCATTTTATACAATAGAAGACGAGGATATTTAATGCGTGATAAAGTAATTGGAATTTATATATTTAAGTTAGTATATAAAAACAAAGTCAATATATCCCTAACCACAAAAACGTAAAAATATTAGTATCCATTCATCCAAATTTAAAAATAAAATGACGGAAAAGTCAAAACTTTGATTTTATATTTTTATATTAACTACATTTACATACTAATTAAGAATAATTTGGAAAACAGTGTTCAGATTTTTCCAAACTGCTCAGAATGGTATTTGCTTGTCCAAGGTACCTATTCTCTCACCGTTGGGATTTACCGCCTGCAAACAATCTTAAGCAAACATTAATCCGTTTTTAGAAATTTGTTTTTCCGAATATTTAATAGGTAGATTCGAGATAAAAAGATCATTAGAAGTAATTAGTGTATTTGTGTAAAAAATTTAGATCTCCTTGTAACTTCCCCTATTGAAGGGATGTCCACACCCATCCACTTGATCACTTCCCCTAGCGTACAGAAGAGAATGTTTTACAGGAATAAGTCGAGAAATAGTATGTTGTTGGTTCGAATTAAAATTGATGGCGATCGCAGCAAAAGTTTTCCCTATATTTATCGAAAGTCATGGAAAGCGCCTTAACTCTGTCCTCTCACATATATGTTCATCCTTTGAAATAAATGGAACGGATGGAAGTGACTTAGCTACCACGTACCGTATTATATACCCCCTAAAAGGTAGGTAAATCATTCTTCCATGCCTACTCTCATCTCGCTGTGCAGCTGAAAGTATAATTTACTTCTCTATTCGAATTAGATTCAGTTCAGTTCCTTATTTGGACCCGTCGTACTGAAGAATACTGTTGGTTGCATATCTATAGGGGTACTGCATAAGAAGCGTGAATTTGAGCAGGTTAAGAAGAATTATAGAACCAACAGTCTTTTGTCGATATTAAGTTGTAAGAATTTTTCTGTCTCTTATCATAGAATGGAAGAGTTATTAATAATTACTGGGCTTGCGTTAGTTGAAATATTCTAGATGAATATAACTGAAGCTTCCAATACCTTAGTGTTGTTAATATAAAGAACCATGACATAATCGCTCCTGAAATGTTTTGTTCTATTATACTTTTTTAAGTTCCGACATAATAGCATACTGTATCGATTTACTAAGTTATTTTCCATCAACGTTTTGCAATACAAATAAACCTTGTATTATCTTACCCCTGGAATAAAGCACGAGCGCAATAATGAAGTATATAAGGAAAGTATTTCATTGTTTAAATATAGTGTAATTATAATATTTTACGCCACATTGAGCCTTGTAAAGAGATTTGAAATGTTTCGTTCTAATGATTAGCTTGTGAAGCAGTGCACTTCACCTCACCGAAGAAACCGTCTATGAGAATTACGTTCGTTATAAATTTTCTCATCTTCAACGATAGTCTCCCGATTTCTTTGCTCCGCTTTTTATTACACGCTTCCTATCATTTTTTTGAAATGATACAAATCTTTTCGAATTTTGTTGAGCTCACTTCTAAAATGCGTTCTGTTAGTTAATATGAAAATAACTTCTATTTTTATGTGAGCCGATAAAGACAACTACGTATCTAGCATGTCTTCTGGGCTGTTAACTCTTAATAAATATAAACATCTCTTTTGTATCTTAAGTATGATAAATTGATTTCAAAAACGACCGGATTAAGCAAAAATTTTGTTAATGATTTACATAATATGACACATGAGTAAAACAATATAAAATACTCATAAAAATTAATCATTAAATAATTTGTTCATTACATAAAAATCAGGGGATAAAATTCTAAAATATATACAAGCAGATGCTGAAATCAAACTACATAGTAAAAATTTGTACAACATCGATAGGTCGATTTTACGATACACACGTGATGTGATTCATTTATCAAAAATGTAGGTGTTTCATTACATTAAAAAAAGATTATATTGATAATGCAGGATTAAAATGTTCCTGTTTTCATTTTACGACTCTTTAGGAATGAAATTCTGTTTCATTTAATCTTGCTTCCTACGGTTATACGCAGTTCTTTCATATCTTCTGAGAGCGGTGGACTTCATCACTGGATTTGATTACTTTAATATACTTTTAGTATTCTTGTAAATTGATTTTCATCCCTTCCACAAATATCCCAAAACAGAAACTTTTTACTAATTTTTACTTCATGTTTCTTAATTTATTTGATGGTATAAAACAGATTTATTCCAATGAAAAAAAATCATATTTTTACTTCTAATTCAATACGAAAAATTGCTGCTCTTTATAGTTTCTAGTTTCCAAGATTGTGATTTTGGCTATCAGAGTGAAAGTGGGTTTTTCACTCTTTGTTGCGAATCATCATTAACTGGTAACCCAGAACGAATCTTTGCGCACTTTAATCGGTTCAATGAGGATATATGCTGGTTGCATATTTCGCGCGATCATTTTTTATCATTATTACGTGCGATCATCAGTCTTTACCACAAATTCAGATTTCCTACGTGATTTCTTTATTCACGAGAAGGGGTAGATGAACATGGGGTGAAAGTTGGAATACTCTAACGGTGGAATCAGCTGTACTCACTGAAAAAGAAAATAGTTATAAATTTGTTATTTTTATTAGCCCTCCTCAATCAATGTTCATATAAAAGACGATTGTGATTACTGTTGTATTTTAATGATTTTAAACCGTAAACCGAAATTATATTAAATTAATTATATGAAAAAATATTTTAAAATACTTAGATGTAGTTCACACGAATGGAATCCCGTTTCATGATATATAACATAATTTTCTGGTTTATAACTAATAAAAAAGAAAATTAATACCTAGATTTTTCTGCGGACAAGTTTCTCGTGTACCACCAAGAGTCCATGGACCACCGTTTGACGATCAATGATTTAGTATTTAGTATAAACATATTCGATTGAAGGTTGAATAATGCGATACCACCTTCTCATAGTTATAAATGACTTAAGAATGAGAATCAGAGGTTATTTTTGATTATGTACAAAAAAGAAAAAGGTTATAATCAATGAATTTTAATTCGGACTGAAAATGCATTTAGGAAATGTTGTTCTTACACATGCAATTTTCCCCTCGAAACATTTCAGTGAGAGGAAGGGGGGGGGGGGGACTTCCTCTCTAGGAATGGTTAGTTAAAAGGACCGACAGTTTAGAATAACATGTGTCGATTCCGTCAATTGACATAAAATGAATTGTCTTTTAAAATAATTCAAACATTTGTACGGATAAAACCCCAAATTTTCGGAGTTGAATTGTTTGCAAGTGTGACTAGCATAGGGTATTACAAAAGGTGAGGATACGCTTAAGCAGTGTGGTTTAGTCAATTCGACACTCTCCTGAGCAATTCCAGAACATTTAAAAAAAGCACTATGTTTATACTGTATCACCCTTTAATACGAATAGGGTAACTAGGGGTAGAGAGTGTTTTGAAGATAGATGATTTTTTCACCTCGGATTCTGGAACAGACAGCAGAATTGAATCTCTGTACATGAAATTAGTTCTTCCGAACACTTAAAAAAATTTAGCTCGATTTTCTTCAAATTTTCTTCCATAGATACTCTAGAGGTCACCTAGAAGGAAGAGGGTGGTACTGAAACCTGTCGTTAGAAGCGTGTCTTTAGAGGAGAGAGTTAAACATAAAGATATATCCACAAGCAAAATTTCAAATGATGGAAGTTAGGGAAAATGAAGTAACATAGTCTCGCAGTGTACAAGAAAAAATTAAATATAATGACTGCGTATATGAAAAAAATAATTTAAAACTGAAGACACGTATAACTGAACACAAATCACAGTAGTGCTAATGTTTTGAGAAAATACAAACAAGTAAAAGTGACAGAACAGAAATCGTAATGTGGGGTAAAAAGAACTCCTCCGTGACCAAAGGTATAGAATAATACCCGGCGTTTCTTGTCTCTTCTATTCTAACTACATTTGTTTTCGCAATTTCGCACTAAACTCTAATTCAATTACCGTGTTGTATAAAGCATTTTACAATGAAGCCGTTTTACAAGAAATTCAGTGTGCACATCCATTTATTTAAATGCGTTTAATTTCGTGAAACCGATGAAACGCGTGTGCATCATATCTTAATGAACAAACGAGAAACACGAACATTTCATGTTTACAAGTACGTCGTCAAAATTTATAATGATGTGATTCCAACGCGCATGGGACGCTGTAGTACCGTGCGGCGCGGGGAATGTTGCCTATTAGGAGCAAAAGACTTCCTCTCCAATCGCCAAAGACCCTTTGTCTGAAGCATAAGTCGAGGGAGGCAACAACGCACTGGGTCAGTGGCAGGGTCGGAGCCATGGAGAGTCCTCGTCCAAAGTCTCCTTCCGCTTAGGAGCGCACAGTCCTCAAAGGGTCCTTCACGCCTTTTGTTCACTTCTGTTGTGCGTTCGCTGCCTTCCGTTTCATGAATATTTCGAAATATTGCAAAAAAAGTAAAAAAAAACACAATGCCGCTTTGCCACTGAAGTAAAAGTAGAGCTGAAGAGCAAACGTGGAAATTCTTAGGACTTGTCCGAAGCTGTGTTTGGTGGAAAAAATTAAGAGGGAAATCTTGTTTTCAAAATCAGAATAACGAATCTTTTTTTATTTTTCAATTACAGCCTCTACAGACTGCGTTGTTACATCTCTATTCGTCCTGACATATATTGTAATGCGCTTTCATTCTAACTTCACATGATGTTCTCTAAATTCTGGTAGATTCAGTTTCGGCAGATACCTGAATATGCTGCAGATAGTAGGTGTTGTGGGAAGTTTTATATTTTACATTGCTACTCATTAGAGACTATTAGACAATATTTATAAATCTATTCGTGTTTGCCTCATGTTATTTTATATTTGTGCTACACAGAGAGCAGTGCTACTATTATCATCGTAGTTTTGGTTTGTATTTCATCGATGTATGTCACTACAGCAAAAAAATTTATCTCTCACACTCAAGTTTCATATATATTGGTAAGTCTTTTATTCTTTCACAAGAGAGAAATGTACTTAGAAATAATCACTGTATCTCAAAATTGAAATACATTATTCAGCGCCATGCAATTCCATAACTCTTCATTGGGTGAATAATACAATTTGAATCGTTACCGCTTTCACGAAATAAATTATATTTCATTGTAAATTACAATTTCAAGAATTGATATGTCCCTAATAGAACTATGGGGAACACAAAAGTGTCACCAAGAGTGAAAATTTAAGATAGAGATTATTGCTAAGCGAAGAACATACCAAACGCTTCCAAGAATTAACAAACATTCTTCATCACCTTGAATTGTATTTTTCTCTCATCAAATTTCAGAGAAACTTGAAGAAATAGCTATAAAAGAAATTATGATAATTCATTGCGACAAAACGTGCTGTTTCGTATACGAAAGTAAGAGATTTGTACCTAGACAAAAGTTGTTTTGAACTTCCTATTGCTTACAGTGATATTATTGGTCTCATTGAAATTAAGGGTTACCAAAAATTGTAAGGATCAAGACAAAGAACATCAATGTTTAGAAATGAAGCAAACTTATATCCAGGAATTTAACTTCGGGTAGAGAATTTGTACTTATGAAAAAAGTCGATGGCAATATATTGAAGCGCAGGAACTTTTACTGCACGCAAACATTCATATTTTGATTTGCAATTCATGAGTAGTCTCTAGAGAAAGTTTTTGATGACTTTGATGCATGTATTATAATAGTACTAGGGAAAACACAAAATAAATATAACATTCCGATATTCCGGAGAATAATTATGTTCGCTATGATAATAATATTCGTATAAGTATACACAAAAAGGTTTTGTGCTAAATCAAATTTCTCTTTCTTATTACTCCAAGGAAAAAAATTACGCCCTTATACCTCCAAATAACATTGCGAAACATCTGTGAGCAATACTAGTTCAAACGTTTTACTTCACTTTCACGAAAAAAACCACCGTAAAATAAGTTACTTCAAAATTGTGATCTTTATGTTCCTTAATACGTATCTGCATGTCTGTTCATGTTTGCAAATACATCATAACAATTCATGTGAACCAAATTGTATGCATTAAAACCAAAGTTTTCATTAATTTTGGAGCTACTTGAACTACCTAAAAACGAGTTATGATGAAATGTATTTGACAAATACATTACCTTTGCTTTATTACCCCTAAATGTACACTATGACCTATGTACGAGTATACCAATCAAATTCTTAATCTATTTGATATATTTATTAAAATCAATAATTACGTAGGTGCAAGTTTCTAAATGGATCAAGTTCCGGTACTGCGCACATTTTGGCGTTTCTCATTTTTAATTCGCGAAGGAACAGTTGCTTCGTTTGCTTGATTTTCGCAATTTTGTACTTACATTCTTTCTTAAGTCATCATTCTTATGTATTATTCATCAATGTTGGTGTTATAAAATTGCTGTGTAGCGTTCATTAGCCTTAATATCTTATTTCTACAGAAACAATACGGAATTTTGTTTGAACCACTAACTGGGACACCAGTTTGTATATGATTATACTGTCTTATAAAATACGAATACACTAACTGATAACGTGATCTAGTTTTTGATTTGATTGAGATACGACTCCTTGTACTCAACTGTGTAACGCACCTCATCCTAATTATTTACAAATTCAGCAAAAATGCAAAAAACAACAACAAACAAACAAACAAAACAAATACATTAAAACCTAAAAAATCTAAATCGATTTTATAAAGAGAAAATGCTTGGTGGAGTTTTGGAGACCATCTGCAGAACGCGTTTGCTAAATTTCAATACTCTTGGCCTATGCTTCTGTGCGTTGTAGGTACAACAAAAATTCGTGTATGTTCTCAAATACAGGATAACGTTCGAATTTATGTCAATTAAACAGTAGATATGAGAACCAAAATTCTTATCAATTTAGAGCTACTTCAATTAGGGACAAACTGATTTTAATAAAACATAATTACATATTAAAATTTAAACTTAAAAAATCCATTATAAAGATTATAATAAACGTATTTATTATAATAGACACCATAATATTTGTAATAATTCACAAACAAGAGAATCACAAATGTTACGAAACGGGATGGCGCAGTTGGTAAGCGCATAAACGCGTTTTTCCCAAGGTCTCGAGTTGGTCCCGTCTCCCATTTTCATTCAACATAATATAATTATTCTGTTATCTGGCGGTGAAGTAACAATTTAAGAGATTTCCATAGTTAAACTGTTTCATGGAAACTTTTCTTTACTACGAAGTCTTGTCTAATGTATGAATGGAAGTGTTTCATACGACTTCTTCTGACTTGTTTTCATTTTAATAAATTTCAAGGTTTATAACCTTAAAAAAAAAAAAAATTATACAGGAGAAGGATTTGAATCCCTGACGTAGGTGATATGTCATTGTCCGGCAAATATGTTTGATTGCTCTTTCAATGCAAGAAGGTGTACGAGGGGAACGTGATATCTCGTGAGGCCGAGCGCGTTCACATGTTTCCTCGTCTCGAGAACTGCGTTGCCTCACAATCGATATCTCGCTCTGAGTTGAGCGAGTGGCAGAGCGAGTGGGGAAGAGTGTGTAGTTGCAAGAGAACGGACGATGGTCGTCAGGGAAGGGCTGCGTACATTTACGCTACGAAGGAAATGAAGAAAGACGTGGGACAGTGCTGGAAAATGCATGGTACTACATTTCGGTGACGAGAACCAGCTCACTTGGCGAGCGCTAACTTTTCCTCTAATGGAATTACTTCTATGCGAGTGGTTGGCGTGATGTGTTTTGTTCCGTAGAATTTGTGATCTCATTAAAAATGTCTTCGGTGATAATGTGATACATTTAACATCAATGATGTCTGTATGGTTATGATGTGTACCTTGGAAAATTTTTGATTTACTACATTACTTTCTGACATTATGGAACATATTGCGTGTGAAAGAGAACGACAATTATTTCATCAAAAACCTAACTTGAGCAATTAGAAGAAAAATAACAGCTGCAAAGGAAGCAAGAGGAGATATAGATTAACTCAATGTTGAAAATATGTTTGGTGAACATATCTGAATACTGGAGATACTACAATGTAAATAACCCTCATACACAATTCAACCATAGCGGCCACATTTCGTTTTAAAGAAGTGGATGTATGTATACAACGAAACAGAACGTAACTACATACATAAACGGAGTGTTTTAGAAAAAAAAATGCTCATTTGATAGATATATGATAGCGTGCATAAGTTAAATTTTCTTGATAAGAAATAAACATGGTGAGTTTAGTTCTTTGTATTTTATGATAAGGTTCAAGAAACAAATATGGTATATCTTGAAAATTATTGGTTTACATATTATTTTAAATACATTTTACACGTACATTGATGTTTTCAGCATACCTTTATTTCAGCCATAAAGAAGTTTTGGTTGATAAAAAGTCGATAATAGGAAGTGCCTCGTGTACCCAGTAATTGCCGGGTAGAGGACACCCAAACCCTATAATAAACTAATAAAACATTGAAAAAAACAACAAAATTTATTACTACAACCCTCTAAATTATTTTCGCGTGCCTGAAGTGGTATTTCTCCCCCAACTGCCTAGCTCTAATCCCGAGTTCATGGAACATTTTGTAGTGATGTGAGATGGAAAAGCACTTGAAGATCGAGAGAATCAGTACTGAGAAGCATGAAATAACTTATTATTAGTACGCAGTTCTAATTTTCAAATGATCCTCAGATGATAGTCTAAATAACATAGTTTTGGTTAAATTTTTTGTACTTGTGAATTTTATTAATATTGGAGGGTTATATAAATCACACCAAAATATGTCTTCATCACGTACTACCATTCGGTTTACTACGGTTCATGCGGACTCATTATAAATGATACGGATAATAAGGATTTTAAGTACATATATGAATTATAATTCAGACAATATTATAACAGTAGACAAAGCGCAAGAGAATCGAAATATTTACCTCTTCAGTTCTTAACAATACTGGAATAATTTAGTACTGGAACAATATTTTTAAATGAGAAAGGAAATGTAAATAATGAATTTGGTTTCAATAATTTATCTCGAGAAAATAACTGGAGGTGAAAACTAATATATCTCTACACTGATCAATATTCGAAAAAAGTAGCATTTTCGATTTTTCCTTAATTTTATGTATCCGGAAATTTTATATGAATAAAGTAAGTTTTCAAAGAAATCAATCTTTTCGGGCTCATGTTATAGGACACAATTTTTATCATTAATTGAGTGTCAAGTTCAAAATTTGTCGTGTGAAAATTTCACCCAAAAATTAATGAAAGGAATATTGGTAGTATGAAACAAACAAACGTTAGTGTTTATACACATAATATCACGTGAACTCCATAAATATGTAATATTATTCGATTCTTATTGCAAGAATATGTCCCTAAATACCATTTCACTTATGGAAGCGTATTCTGAACACTAACCTTTCCTATTATTCATTCACTGCACAACCCATAACTTCTTCTCCTACATTCTTTCTTCCCTTTTTTTTCTCTCATGTGTAAGAGTGCGAGAGCAGTTCTTAAGTCCTCCCTCCCAATCCCTTGAAGAGGTCTGTCAGTGCTCCGCCGTCACCCTGTGTTAACCTCAATTGGGTTTCCGTGTCGCGGTAGCG
>NNCF01126725.1:82607-98630 GCA_002313205.1 Laupala kohalensis | reverse complement strand
CCGTTCGTCATCCTCGTGTGCGCCGCCGCCGCCCACGTCCCTGCTGCTCCTGCCGCCGCTGAAACACTGCATCGCACGCCTCCCAAGTCCCCGAGCGATAGAAGTGCCAAGAGTCCTTGGAAGTGTTCAAGCGTCGTGCAAGACATGATTATGATCATGTATTAGATTTCATTTAACACAAGTATACTAATAAAAGAAAATTTGTAAATACACTACAATAATAAATTACATGCCATAAACAAGGATTTTTATTTTGCACAAAACATTTCTATTAATTCGATTCCTAACTAGATTAATTCACCCAGATTAATTCGGGAGTCTGCATCATTTTGCAAAAAGTATTACTAATACGAAATTGTCAACCAAGTTGATTCGTTATTTATTTTTTTGTTGAAATTCTAAAAAATGCAGTTTCCGCAACAAATTGGGTTCTTTATACATTTCCCTTCTTTATCTCATAGTGGTTTGTTGAATCGCCCAATATATGTTTACTTTTTTCGATCGTTCGGATGAAATATATATATGAATGTAGTGATAGTAAAATTGTTTGCTAGCTAATGTGAATAATATAGTATTCAAAGGGGGAAAATATTATTTTCAATAACTTAATTTTTCAAATTCAAATAGGGTGTGTTTGTAGGATATTTTATGATAGATAAAGAATTACATACAGTAGTTAAGATAAGGCCCGTGAATTTCCTACATTAAAGTGGAAAGTTTGGTACTCTTATTTATATTCCGAAGTATATAGAAAGTTAGGATATAACTTGCATGGTGAACGTTATATAGAGAGATTTTGCATTGGCATGCTGTATTTTTACATATTTTTCATTTTAACCCTGCTTACTACAATGTTTTGTTTAGCAACTGGTGTCAGAATCGTGATATTTGCAAGAACGAAATACAAATGCAATAGACAAGTGTGATGAAATTAAGATTTTTAGTCCAAAAGTTCATTCTTTCTTTTTTCTCATTTTAAAAGCGATTTGTAAACAAACCACATAGAATTAAATCAAATAATCATATCACTTAAGGCATATCATATTTGGAGTATTATAAGATTAAGAAGAGTAACATAATTGAGGAATAAAATTGAAAAAATGTTCTGAGTGCCAAAAAACAAAAACAAAAAAACAGAAATTTTCCCCGAAATTTTTTTTCTTGACAGTGCCACTGCTGTGGTGGTGGACCTAAATACCTACTGTTTGTAGTTTCATTGCTATGACGATCAGAGGAAGGTGTGGGCGTATGCATCGTCGCGGGGCGGACGTGTTTTACTTATTAAGAGTCGTGAAAATAGGCATTATAATGTTTTATATTTACTATTTTTTTAAATAATTCTTCGTAACATTAGGCAGAATTATGGTTATGGCGAGGCGCATAGACTTTTTGGCTACTTTTCTGCACACTGTTCTCGGAGAACGTTTTTTAGTAATGACATGTTTTACTTAGTAATTATTTGGCACTTAGAACAGAACGCCTTGAATCTGATAAAATGTTATTTTCTTAGCACAATACGTTTCAACAACGCGTGATGATGATTTTCTATGATGATTTTTTTCATAATTTTTCATAAGCAACTATCGCGCTTAACCTTTTTGCGTGTCTACTATACAGATGTTTTGGGCACTTAGAGCATTTCCCATTTTCATGCTGTTATACATACTGTATTTGATTCTGGGATCCAATTTTTTCTCATATATTTAAGTCAGTATGACTGACCCGTACAATATTCTGCGGACTTCACTAAACTACATTATGTTACATAAAATCTTTTGTTTAATTCCTACATTATATTCACATTTTCACTCTCTATCTACTTCAGCCTTTCATAAACCTCACCCCCTCTGCTCATATCCCTCTTTGTGTCCTTTATGGCTCCTTTCGTAAGAGAAAGGAAGCTGTGATGCTGCTGGTCCCTGCCGCGGACACGTCTCCATCTTTAGTGTGCCCCTTATCGTATTTATTTGATCTACATTGAAATATTTTGTACGTTTCCTTTCGGTCCATCAACCGTGTAGAATTCACTCATGCAAACTCTTTATCTATTCCAAGAATATTATTCTACCCCGTCCCTCATGCAACTCCATATATTACTGTCCCTATTGTCTTTACTTTTATCATTTGTACAGGCTTCTTCCTTCCATTTCCCAATTCAAGGGTCCACCGCAGCATATTGAACGACGGAAACTGACTTTGACAGAAAGAAACATCGTGCAAAATTACATTTTGTCGTTATTTTTCAAAAAATGGCTAAATTTAGAGTTCGTGTGTAACATGCAGTTATTTCGTATAATGCAGAACCGTTGTTCATCAATAATTGAGATAAACCACTAATACTGTTCTTCCTTTGTAATGTTTCCAATAACACACCGTTCCGCATAATATTACCCCATCAAAGGAATAAATACACCAATGACTGCACTTTTCGAAATTTTAACCACGTTATTTGACATAATTTCGTTTCAGGTTATAGACAAGAACGCCGGCAAAAAGTTACCCTTAGGAACGCCTGCAAAACGTAACATCTATCTGCAATGTGTACTGCATAACTCATCAGATTCCATCAAAGTAGTAAGTTCCGAAATAATTTCGCAATAGGTAAATGCACAACAAAATTGTCAGTTACCTGTAATACTGATTTTTTAGAAGTAAACGTCATAAAACTATGTGCGAAAATAGAAATCAGAAATAGATCATGGAATATGTCACCGACAGTTCTTGGGTAGTAGTAGCTTCTTAAAAAACTGAAAAAAAAGAGGAGGGCTTCTCGGGTTACGGTGGTAACGAGGACATTTTGAGAGACGTTTCGTGATAGAACAGATCAACGTATAACCGACAGCGTAACACTTGTGAGGGGCATCTGTGCGGGGAACAAGAGAGACCCTGCAATGAGCTGAGGGCAATGTTGGGCGAGATAACTTCGCTATGACTAAGGCAGCTGTGAGCGATAGTCGGTGTCCTTGGTCATCCACTGTGAGGAGAACATGATGCAGCGCGACCGCTAATAAGGTAAAATATATTTTCGTTAAATATTTAAAGAAGATAAGGTGTTGCGAACAGCGTCGATCCCTCGGCTGTATCGAGCATCACATGAACTTGATGGAGGGTGGAAAAAGTAAAACCTCTTGCAACATAGGATTCGATGTAAAAGATGTTTCAATAGAAGAGAGATAAAAATTTTCGCTGTAGTTTAAATGAAAAACTGAATATTGGAATCTTAATTGGATATTTTTTTATTATTTAAAAACTATTTGTACCAAACGCAAAAAAGGAGTAGATTTGTGTAAAATTATATATGTTAGTTATAAGAATGCTGAGTAATGTGTTTTCTAATCCAAATTGGTCAGATTGATTTTGGGTTAATTTTTATTGTAAACAATGTGCATTTGATTTTGGGAAAGAATTAGATGCACAAAGTTATTCTGATTACTATGAATTTTGAATTGTGTGTTCTAACAGAAACTGTTCAGGTGTCATTTTCCAATGTGTTCTTAAAGTGAATCAAATAAATCAAATGCGTAAGTAGGTAAACCAAAATGTTCAAATGCTTGCACTGAATTATGAATCAATTTGGAATTTTTCCAAAGTATGTTTTACGACTCAAGGGTAAGTGCAATTTAGACTTGTGTATCTTGTTTTGTGTACGCATGAAAGGAGTGATTTAAAAGTGTGCAAATAATTGTTTCGCTCTGTTTCGAAATGATCGTGCAGGTAGAGAATTGAAAGCACCTGAAGCGATCAGTCAGCTCTCGTTTGCATGTGGGTTCTGCGCAAGCGTAGTTCTGCAAAATTAACATTCCCGCCTTGAAGATATAGTATATTCTTCAGTAACCGGCTGGAAGCCGTGGTGTAAACAGCGAAATTATCCAAGGTGTTACTCCCTCGCAAAACGGTAGTTTAAACTTACGCCACCAGGGCGCGCCAGTGACCGGTCTCAAGATTATTAGCTTTCGAAGGAAATATTTCAGAATTCCTGCGTCAGGGCACGCGGCGGTAGCTCGACATTGACAGTCGAATAACGATGGTATTTCATCTGTTTCTTTTTTTTTATTGTATATTTTTAGGGCTGCTTTTTTACGAGCCACGAGGAGACTGAAAAATACGTATTGTATCTTATAAAATTTGTTTTATGCTCATTTTTTCATATTGAAACATTTATTTAACATTCACATTATAAATAGTGTGAATTATTTCTTGATTGAACTTATTATTGGCAAGGCAATTAAAATTCTTCACGACAATGAAATCTTATTTTTTATAAGTTCCAATGAGATTAATTCTGCTTCAACAATAGGTGTGTTTTTTATTTTTGAAGTGATATTCTTGATATTCATTTCTTGTTAAAAACCTGCTCCAGATTAACTACAGCGGGCGCTGTGTCGAGATACGCTGTTTTGGCAGATATTTTGTGTTTTTGTGTCGAACACGCTCTGTAAAAGTCATGATTGTGAGTATGATATAATTTCGAAAGAGAAGAACAAAACTCTTTTTTCAAAAGATTATTGACTACATTAAAATGTAAGTTTTTTGTTTTGTTTTCGATATATTGTGAATTGGATACCGAGATTATTTAAATAGATATAGTATAGTATCCAATTTTTTAAGACATGGTGATTTAATGGGAAGAAACACAAATATCTTCTAAACAGATAATATCGAAGTGAGGTTTCCACTCAATTGCTTCATTACATGTTCAATTTTTCGTCGTTGAAATATTGCGTATACTTTCTTGAACGTCGAGATGAAATAACAACATATAAGTTATCTCACGAATATTTAAATGTTCCCGGAAATAATGAATAGAAATGTGTGTTTTCCTCGGGGAGCTGTGTCAACTCGTTCCGGAGCGAGGAAGGTTTCCATTCATTGTGTTCAGAAATGTTAAAAAATTCAAGGGGTTATTACGCTGTTTTCTGTTCAAATTCAATAAATGTTATACGATTGTATTTGTCTTATTGTGCTTTAAATAACCCTGAAAAGTATATAGTTTCGTTTAAAAAAGTGTCAATATCTCTGCAGATGAAAATCCACAAATCATTTTAAAATGTCAAATGACTGACCTCATGTAATGACTATTCTAGTGAAAAGTGCTCTTCAGTATCTATAAGTGTTGAGAATACGTTTGAGAAGTTCATCTGGTGACGTCACAACGAAGTTTAGATGAGACTCCAATTAAAGTTAATTCTCTCAATCGCCATAGGGGACTTGTTTGTGCAAAAAGAAAGATTGAATCAGCATCTACATCGACGGAGAAAAAGTTTTTGTAAAGTTTTACAAGTAGAATTCCGTGAAACTTCTAACGAAGACGCAGAGGAATGTGAGGAAGCAAAGGATTTGGATATACTTGTAGATTTGATGAAACAAAAATTAGCAACTTATCAATCAACAAGAGAAAAAATTCAAGTTTTAACGCTTGCTCCTCACTCGTGGAGTAAAAAGAGAAATATTCGACAGAATTCAATGTAAGCGATTTTACGGTCCGCAAAGTGAGAGAACTCTTCAAAGAGAAAGGAATACTGGCATTACCTGAGCCGAGGTGAGGTAAAAAGCTGGATGATACTGTTGTTGGTATAGTCAAATAATTTTTCAAGATGACGATTTTTTTAGAATAACGCCCGGAGATAAAGATAAAATCAGCGTTACAAATAATGATTTCGAGCAGAAAAAGATTGATTTTAGGAAATTTAAATGAATTATACGCATCTTTCAAGTTTGCACATCCTACGATCAAAATTGGTTTTTCCAAGTGTTGTGAACTCCGCCCCAAATGGTGTCTGCTTGTAGGATCGACTGGTACACATGCAGTATGCGTCTGCTTTATTCATGAAAATGTTTCACTCCTATTGCAGGCAGCTTCTATAGAGGAGACACACAGAGATTTCATTCAGTATCTTGTGTGTTCCGAAGACAATCGAGAGTATACGTTAAGATATTGCTCTGAGTGCCCACCAACCGAAAATTTGAGGTACGTTTTAGGTGCGAAGTTTAAAGAATGGGATTCAGGTGATGAAATATCTCATAACTCTTGGATTTCTATAGATCGCACTCAGCAATTGACATTGAAAGTGACTTAGGACGAATTTTTGACAAAATTAACAAATAGTATGGAAAAACCTGTTCCTCATTCATTCACCGCACAATCTCAGGCAAATTATTTGAAAGAATTGAAATAAAATCTTCCTTATAATAAATCCTCTTCGACGTCAATGCAAATTTTTCATTTGTCATACAAAATGAAGTTCAGGGATACCACTGGTCGAAAGATCAATGTTCTTTACATCCTGCTGTTATTAATAATAAACCTGAGTTCAGTGAAGATTTTTTTATTTCCAGTTTATGTGTTATATCATAAGATTTGGAACATGATGTGGGTTTTGTTTATGAATCACAAAAAGTTATGGCAAAATTTCTCCGTGACAATTTCCCTTCAGCTAAACATGTCAATTATTTTTCGGATGGTTGCAGGGAACAGCATAAAAACTGCAAGAACTTTCTACATCTGTGCAATCATTAGAAGAATTTTTGGCTAACAGCGTTTTGGACGTTTTTTGCAACCAGTCACGGAAAATCCCCCTGCAACGGCGTTGGAGGCACCGTAAAGCGTCTTGTCACAAGAGCAAGCCTGCAGATGTCAACTGGAAATATCATAGACAATACTAAAAAAGTCTTTGATTACTGTCAGACCAACATTAGAAATATTGAATTTGCCCTCATAAAGAGAGAGAATCTCTTATCTACCAGCAAGATCTTTTCTTTTGCCCTGAAAGAGAGGGAGATAT
Organism: Laupala kohalensis; assembly: GCA_002313205.1. NCBI lineage: Eukaryota > Metazoa > Arthropoda > Insecta > Orthoptera > Trigonidiidae > Laupala > Laupala kohalensis. The sequence continues at coordinate 91,848 of NNCF01126725.1, read as the reverse complement.
TTGTTTTGTACCACTCATCAATATTATGTTCTGTGTTCTTCCACCTCCTGCTCAGGACTTTGCAAGGATGTATCAATTTGAAGAAAAAGAAGTTTCTTTCGCATGTCGGAGGTTAATTGAACTCTCTAAAAAGCATAGTGGACTTGTTTTCCTGGCAAGTAATAGAGGAAAATAAAATATTCTATTCTTTTGTTTTATTTAATTATTATATGGATTATTGTATTTATTTATCTTATTTGACTTAATTTTTAAGTTGTTAGTTTAACATAAAAGTAAAATAAAGTTTTCACAAGAATTTACTAAACAGACAAGGGCGGGACCACTTTTTTCTTTTCACACTTGTTTTCCCTATACATTTAGCTCTTATTCACAAAAAAATAATTCTGGTCTAATTTTAACCTATTCAGATATATTACTTAAAAGAGACAAGGATTTTAACGCCCAAAATTGACAGAAAATCATTTCTCCATTTTAAAAAATTCTTACTATAAAGACAAGAGATATATTTTACCTTAATTTGTGCTCTTTATAGTATGTCTACATAAAGTTTGAAGTTGATTCATGAATTATATTTGTTGTTATGAATTTTTTTAATTAAACGCGCATATCTCTACCCGCATTAACGAGAGCAACAATTCCCCGAAAATGCAAAATTTATAATCTACTTAATGAAGAGACTACGGGACCTAGTAAAAATTCATATGTATAGCTAACGCGATGGAATAAACAAGTGAGCCAAATTTCATCAAAATCTGAGATGGTGGGTGACATTTTCAAAATATTTTGTTTGATTTGACATGGATTGTCCCCAAGGCTGACTGTTTCCCTTTCACTGCTCTGTTGAACTCGTGGTAAAATACTCTAGGGTATTTCGGTTGATAAAACATATTTTAATATAAATATGTTTTATGGATGAAGCTAACGATCTAAATCCTTATGTATTCTGTTGTAAAATCAAACATTTTCTTCATATCGATAGAAGCAATTTTATATTAAGATCGTGTTTAATTTGAGCATTAACTAACGTCGCTGGTATTTGTAGTTAGGCATAAAACATTTAATTATCCACATTGAGAAATAGAGAGCGCAGAGTCCGTATTACCATCCGACGACGAGAGTAGAGGGTAAAATTCCAGAGCAGCTTCGCCTCACACAAAATGAAGAATCTGATAACGGCTCTTCACGTTATTTTGCTCTCGGAGCCATCTCTCGTCGTCGCACTCGCCCATTACTTTCACACGCTTCGGGAACCAATTCCACTCCAAGACAACGGAGGGATTCCTCTGCCACCACCCGCCTTCCAGCGCATTTTTGCTTTTCTTTGTGCAGGGTTAACCAAAACCCCATTCTCAGATAGCGTCGGGATTTCTTTCTGTGAACTTACACGGAGGAGAAAACACGACGTGCACACTTTCTTGCCTCTTTCTTTAGATTTAAAGGAACATCGATGGAATGAGCTGTACATCAATTCAATTAGTTGAATGTACGTCTGCTACCAATAATGTTGTTAGTCAAAACGACCTTATATTCAGACTCTTCTTACATGTGTATATCAACGACACTTGCCAAAAATTTAAAACCATAATAACTTTAACAATACACAAAATATTGAACATATACACAAAAGCTCGATGTTTCATCTCATATATAAGACTTCATCAGGTGAAGGACTGATTGTAAGTAAAATATTTCTGGCTACTGACACGTCAATGCGAATAAGGAGTGTCTCACATGGTCAAGGAATACTAAAAACATTCAGATACGTAATGTGCTTACGAAGTAATATACACACAGAGTAAAGAGGTATGATATGGTATTATAAATCTGTGGTAAATTATTGTTATCGTACTGCACATTCAACGTATGGTTATGAGATCTAATATGCAACACTTCTGACATAATTCTTTTAAAATAACATGATTCAATATATAAAATTTTAACAATATCCCATTCCATATTATGGTTAGTTCCGATATAGTGTTAAGATTTTATGTCTTAATATTATTTTTACGTTCTCTAATCCCATGTTCTAATACCATTTTTGTCTGTACATTATAACATTTTCCACAATCTTGACATTGAATTTTGTAAACCACTCGATAATATAGTTCAACACATTTTGAACTTTATAAACTACCATATAATTGAAGATATTAAAATAAGATTTTATTTGGGAAAATCTTAGGATGGTAGGGGGAAGAAAATGCAGGGTTAACTTGTGTTATCATTGTTTTTTGGACTGGGTACTATAATTAAGAAAATTGACCCTCTTATTAATGTATTTATTTATTAGTGTAGTGGGATAATAATTGGTAGTAAAGGTCGTTTTAATTATGTTAAAATTTTTTGTATGATATTCTGGATCTGCTAACCTTATAGGTCTGTTAGTGAGAGGAAAAATCATACCTATGTTTTGTGCAATAGGATCTTGAGAAAAATAGTTGAGAATTCTTGCAAAGTGGGCTTATGATACCAATTAGTTTCAAAAGTCCCATTTGAATAATTTATGAAAAGTTCCAGAAAATTAATAGACTACCGTTTTTCAATGTGAGTAATGTTAAAGTTATTAGAGTTTTAAATTTTGAAGAGTGTCGTTGAGATACACATTTAAGAAGAGTGATGAACGAATTTGTCTGCAAAGAAGGTCGTTTTTACTTACATTATACATCAATTGTCTCGTACATTTCTTTAATGATCAATGTATTTTATTTTAACTCCAACACAACGTTTCGAATCACGATTGGAGTCATCGTCAGGTGTTTTATGTGGTAAATTATTTATATTAATTACATAATGGACGCAAATAGTAGAAATAAGTTATAACTCTAAATAACACGAAAATAGGAATTGTTTCACGAATATGTTTCCCAAAACACTAATGCGTTCTCTACGGAGGAAATGTCATGTCATATTTTATTTATTGTCGGTGTTTATTGACGTGTACAGAAATCTATTACGAAGAATGTTTCTTACCTCTTTTTAATGTTTTTTAAGTGACATAAACACTTGTTGCTGTAATACTTTATTCTAAATACTTTGAAACTTTTGAAATTGATGCACCCGGGAAGAAGCTTGTTAATGATTGCAACGAAGGAGTATGATTGATATGCAATTAACTAATAAACAATTTGTCTACATTTGTAGAAGTGTATTTTATCCGATCAATCAATTCGGACGATGTATTATTCTTTATGAAATATTTGAATAGCATTCTAATAGTGCTCATTTAGTATAATATTTACATGAAGGTAGTATTTTAGGAATCTTCACTAATAATACTTTCAAAAGTATTATCAAATGTGTAGCAAAAATTAAAAGAAACAAATATATTTAATGAATTAATTATTCAATGAACAGCAAATGCGATTTGATTATTGTGTTTGCTTTCATTAAAATGTCTTAACGACACCAATTCTAAGACGTGTATACAATACACAATTCATTTAATTCTCGCAAAAATTAAACATTCTGGAGGGAAATTATTGCAGCTCTCTTTTTCAAATATTCCAACATCTGTATAATTTAAAAAATCTTGACTGAAAAAAGTGAATTCTACGGGGTGTTTGGAAATCGGAGAGAAATTATAAATGAAGTTATTTGAAATTTCAAAGAACTCTTCTTCAGAATTTTTGCAAGTAAAATGCAAAGTATGGTTATTATTTAAATACAGAACCAGAAAAAGAATTAAAATTGGTTTTTAAAATATTTGTAGATTATTGTTAGATGTGAATCTTCACTCGCATGACTGTTGACTATAAAGCTCACTAATGTGTCCACCACAGTTAAATTGCTACACAAGTTCATGAGGTGGACAATCCACTGAAGGTATAATCTACGTGATCGAGTTGTGGAAGACAATTATATAAGACTGTGAAGAACATTATTTTCATATATATAAATTAAAAGTGAAATTAAATGGAAAGAATTTTGTTGTCTTAACAATGCGGTTTCTTTGTGAAGCACTTCCTGTTATTTTCGTTCTGCCTGGATTTTAAAATACTTCGTAATTACATACATATTAGCACACGAGTACTAAACTGAAAACTGTGAGAACTTTTATTGATTTTCTTCGTAATATTTACTTCAATAATATGAAAGTAAGAAAAATGGAAATTAAATAATAAATTTAGATTATATTAGAATAATTATAATTTAATAAATTTAGAATTTTATCGCTGAGAAAAGAGAGCTGAAAAAATCCGTAATGTTGAAAGGTCGTTCAATACCTTCTGTAGGGTAAATTATATAATTTTACAGTACTATTTTTTAAATGTTGATGTATTTTTGTATGGAAATATTTATTTTATTTTATGCTTTATTTGGCAAATGTTAAAAAAATTAAAAGTCCAGTACAGTTTTAAGTTTCTTTTAAAATCCCGGGCAACGCCAGGGTGTTCTGCTTGTAAAATATCTGTCGGATAGGGAAAACCATACACACAAATGCCCCCCACCCACTCACCCACCTAAGCAAATAAGTACAAGCATATTTGATACATCGATACTTGAAGGTTTTAAATGGTCGTCTTCAAAGCTTAGTGATTATTTTCAATTTTATCTATTCGGGTTCCAGGTGTTCACGATGAGGGTACGTAAATGCTTGGGTCCCAAAGCGCATGAACTCCTGTAGTGATTTTTATCTCCAGTTGCATCGCATACCTTATTGAGGCTGTACATGCAAGATTAGTCCCATCGGAAACCAGATAGGGGTGAGTGGTTTTTTTTTTCGTTTTATTTCGAAAATTTCCTCGATACTCTCTTAAGAGCTGTTGAGCACGAATGGGGTGGCACAAAATCCCTCCGATAAGGGAGTCCCTACGGGACATTGGGATACCCTCATGCCAAATTTCTCATTGGTGGAAATTTTGGGCACGAAAGAAATTACGCAGCTGATTTTGGACACCTATGTTTATTGGTAAATATATCTCTTTAAATATAGGGTAGTCGGACGAAGAGAATACCATAAGTTTTATAGTTATGATGCAGAAGTTGTGGGATGAGAAATTAACAGTTTATAAAAACTTATTTATTTAAGATTCATAGTGAATTTTCCATTAATACTACCGTGTTCGGTAGTGACAGATCGATAAAGAGGATACAGTTATTACCCCTCTGTGCACAGACAAAGATAGAGTACTTGTAATGACAATCGAGAAATAACAAAAAACACAACAAATTATGATAATAATTTTAAACAATATAAACAAAATGAATTCGAAATATTTATGGATGAATTGGATGACTTTATCTTTTAATGACTAAACAAAAGTACGTGTATATTATTCTTTTCTTTCAAACGAATGCTGAACGTTCCATATGATCCCATTGATGACATTTTCGATTCGATTCACATATTCCTTGTTATACTGACATCAAAACTCGTTAAATGGGATTGATTTTTTCAACTTTCTTCTTCTTTTTTACTTTTAAGTATATTTCCATTCTCTTTGACAGAATTTTTATAACACGCGGGCAATACGAATGCACCATCCACATTGCCGTACCCTCTTCACCTCACGTAATGAGAACGTAGAGTTTATCCCTTCTGAAACTAACACTGTTAATTCAAACCTAAACTAATCCAAACAAATATAGTTCATTATTAACAAAACGTTGATCTCGCTTTAAAAAATTATATCGTGAAGATACGATTATCCGTTCGTGGATGGACATATTAAATTGTATTACTCCATCAAAAGGTCGTAAATCTAAACTTAGTTTTTTATCTTAACACGATTATCCGCTTCATGTACACAAAGTGACGCAACCGACCCGTCATGTGTTTAGAACACACTCAAGAGGATACAGTGTTGCCATAGATATGCAGTGAATAGGGGATGGATATTTTCAAATCGATGCGGCATTTTGATTTGATCTGTGGCATCCGCTTTTGCCTAAACACCTGGTATGATGTATTCTGCATCTAATGCAACTCTCTAATTTTGTATCTAACGCAGGTGTTAATAATGTTAATTTTAACATTAGTTAAATTTTAATAAAGGATAGTTACATATGACTGGATGAATTGCTTGAAAAAATTAATTGTTAAAATTTTTGTATTTTGTAGAAAATGTAAAGTAAATACACGCATGTATTTGCCTAAAAAGGATATGCATGTTAAAAGGGAATTCATATATGAAAAAATGTTGTATTATTTGTTGACTCTAGAGACCAAAGTTATGTAATAACTAATAACTAGTCACGAATGATTTTACAACTCTGAATTATATTATTTTGTCTTTATCTTCGTTAAGTGTGGAATAAAAACTTGAAATTTGAAGAAAAACGTCGATTGTTTAAATTTGTTTAAGAGTAAATGAAAAAATAGAATAATAAACATAAAGTAAACTCATATATTGAAGAAACGGTTTCGGTTTTCGGCTTCGTCAGTCACGTAGAAATATATGATGCATTTACATTTTTGCACTTTACCTTCTCCAAATTGCGTACCACAATTGTGTGCTGAAATTGCCTCCATTACTTTTTCTGGATTTTTTTGATAGCGCATATCTTGATTATTTCATTTTATAACCCTTTTATATTGTCTTTAGAAGTCGGAAAAATATTTACGTATTGCAAACATGTTATTATAATTTCATACATAAGATTTTCTATGAGAACAAAAAAAAGGGAATAAAATATGATAGCTACAAATAATTCTACTCACCGCATCAAAGCTTGGTGGAGTATTAATCAAAACCCACTGAATTATTTTCAATATCATTAAACTGATTTCTAATAATTCTGACTCTTGAATCATATTCGTTAGACAATTTATTTTAATAGTTGGAAAACGAAAAATGTAATAACTAAGAAGTGAATTGTCAATCATTTGCCAATTTTTCTTGTTAGGTGAGCTTCTTAATCGTCCAAATAAAAATGTTAGATGGAAGAGTGTTTCACCATTGTGTTATTTATGAAATATACGAGTAAATTAATTTTGGAAGTATTTAATACTCCATGCACCTTTTATAACGTAAATTTATTTGCAAAATACTAATAATAGTTTTCGGTTCGGTAATAATAATTTCACACATTAAGAGCCTTAGGAATAAAGTTTAAGAACGGGTAAGGCGATAAATCTTATTATTCCCAGTATTTATTCTGTGTGTATTTCAAGAGTGACATTAAAAAGAATGTCAATTAAAAAAAAAATATTTACGTAGTTTCCACAATAAGTTGAGATAATTAAGGTGCTTTGACAAACTCCAGTTTTTTACAGGATTTTAAAGTAATCAGTAGCTCTAAAAGCTTTTATAGAGTAGGTGCATTATCATTTTACCGAGGTGTCAAATCAAATACTTTATCAAATATTTAAATGTGAAATGCTCTATTAATAAGAACCAGTATTTTTTCCACCATTCTCACACGATTCTCGTACAAGAATAGCTCTAAACATTTACATAGGAAATTAGTGTCTACACTAATATAATCTGTTTGGAAATAAGATTTTAGATATTTAATTAATCAACGTTAAGTACATTATAATGAGTTAATATCGAGAAAAATGGTGTATCACTCCATTAGCGGGACAAACACATGAAAACATTTCTGACTCTTTCCACCTTTAAAAAATAAAGTATCGAAAAACTCAAAAAGAACAATCATACTGAAAGATGCCATAACATTTGTATTTATAAGGGAATAAATAACATGGTTATGAAAACGAATTTTTTATTTTATTTTAAATTCTTTATCCACAAATCGAATAAAATTATTTATCTCCGAAGGAGTCTTCATTACCCGCTTCTCTTGTTGACACTTCTTTACCTGAGTGCTTTTACTAAAATAATTGCAATGCATTGTTGAAAGTAAATAAAGAAATTTATTGAAAAAATTATCATCAAATTCTATCATGACTTCAGTGTGATTGCTTGATTAATTAAAAATGACACAGTGAGAACAAACTCTATAAGAAACGTTTCTTTTACGACAGAATAATCATTGCTAGAACGTTACGCGAAACATTCAGCTATTTATCTTTCCCCAATGACTTCCGTTCCTTTGACACATGGGATTTATTTTGTCCCTCTGAGAAGGTAGAAACCGATTTGAAAGCTAGCTTTTACAACGATGTAGCACTACATTTATTTGAAGATGATTTATTACGCTTCTTTCGATCTCATTTCATTGCATGAGAATTGAAACCTATGGGTCTCTATATTGAATCGTAGAGAAATAACGGAGTACCATGGACAGGGAATCAAATGCTATGCACCCCTTTACGTCTAGTGATTAATTGAATCCGTGCTCTGAGAAGTAAAAGAAAGTTAAATAAAATATATCTGAATTGATTTTACCCATTTAAGTTTTGAGGAATCTTTTGAGGAAAACGTTTTCTTCGCTGAAATATACCAACCGAATATCAACAAAACCATCGTACTATGTGAAGTGTTCAGAAACAAATAACGTTTTAGCTTAGTAATGTATGAATGGTATTCTAAAATAAAATAAAATTTAATCAATTGCGTAGGTAGAATTAACTCTACTTTTATGTTCATATGTTAAGTTGACTGCTTATATTAAAAAATAAAATTGAATTGTCTCTTTTGTTCCAGATTATTTCCATTTCTGAAAGTTAATTTGCTGCACGATGAACGTCGATCCATAATTTACTGGTGAGTTTCGCTTCATATAACACTCCTGATTTGTTGTGACATGTGTCAAATATCTGTTTTAATCGAAATGATACTCATTGGTCACGTATTGGCTCATGGTGACAAATCGTATTGTAAAATAGTACATCCGAGTTTGCTTTCCAAGAAATTATGTTAAATCCATAGAAAGTACCTTAGTTATAGTTTATACTTAATTTAGTAGAACTGATAACTAGTACGTGCATTGTGAGAGAACTTAGCGCAGTATGTACAAAATGTATCCCAAATGGGTTCAGAATTTATTCCTCAAGCAAACAGAACAGTATCTCTTGCACAATATTGCACATTTTCTCCGCAGGATCAATTTATCCCCACAGGAAACCGCATCTTCAATTTCAATATACATTTAGACAAATTTTAATAATATGTATTATGAGAAAAATATACATTATAAAATCGTTTAAATATAATAAAATTCTTTAAGTTAATCTGTGAAGATGAATGAGACTTTGTACAGAGACAATGAAGAAGGTTTGCGTTATTATAAAACAATTTTGTAAAACAAACATGACATATTCAACAACAAACCAAAAAATATTGAATATAAAATATTTCTCTTATTTTCTAAATGAGGAATATCAGAATAA
>NNCF01126725.1:56791-80476 GCA_002313205.1 Laupala kohalensis | reverse complement strand
ATATATATATATATATATATATATATAGGTAAAAATGATCGCAATAATAGTAATTATTACAAAAATCATGTTAAAATTAGAGACGGAGTATGTTCTAGTTAATATTAACCAGCAAAAATTTAGGTTTCAGAATAATTGAGCCGGTGAGAATCGGAGTGGTGTAAGTTAAGAAAACAAAAAAAATTGAGTTAAGTTGATATTTAGTATCTTTATGCTTTATTCTGTTCAGTTTGAGGGTGAAGTAAGTCAGTGGTAAACCCAGTGTTGGCTGGGAACCCCACATCATTCTCATCCCAAACAAAACTGTCAAGATGTTTAGAATGAGAGTGACGGAAGTCAGTCGAATTTATGTTGATGCAAACGTGTGTTGCTAAGTGATCAGTGGTGGTTTTAGTGCTATAATTTCTATTATTACATACTAATGTAGATATGAAGTCCTACATATTTGACATTGTCACAAAGGACTCTAATGACCTTCCCGTTGACGAGCCCTCAAGCCCCACAACAACAGAAAAGCAAAAAACATTGTCACAGTAAATAGATATGCGACTGAGGTATTCTTGTTTTTAGAACTGAAAAGTCAGAAAAATACTTCTATTGATATTTTGGTGTTATACCTATATTTATCGATTGACAATTTGTAAAAATATGCCTTTATATTCATAAAAATATTTATGTTTATTGTGAAAAGTTATGCTTATGAATCCAGTTGTCATTCAATAATTATAACAATGAGTAGACCTAAGCGGAAAACTTATAATTGGTTACAACTTCCCAGTTAATCTAACTCTGTTGAATCAAACGGCGATGTAGATAGGAATCCATACTACAACACCGATGACAGGTTTACACATTTTGAACAAAGACTCGACCTTATGGTAGGAAGAAATAGATTACTTTCTAGGACGTCAGCCTCAAATGCTCAGTCCAATGAAAATAATGGTTTCATCGATCCACAATATAAACTTAAAACTAGAAAAAGACTCAGAAAACCTGAATGCCATAAAAAGTATTTCTAAAAACCTGAGGAATTGTAGGGAGAGATTTATGAAAATAAATGGGGTCATAACTGCAAAGAAAACATTCTCAGATATCCACTGTATCTTTAAAATTGTGCGTCATGAAAAAGTAAGAACCAAAGAGTGTCAGTTCAGCTCTCAGTATTTCTGGAAATTGATTGTATTAAACTGCAAATATAAATGTTTTGCCTTTTATAAAGAAATGATTTTAAACACAGAAGCCGCGTAAAGAGGGTGAAATTTTAAGGGGTAGGGCAAATAAATGCTGCTTAAAGTCAAATGAAGGAACGTCAGTAGCAATATGCAAACACATTTTTAGCACATTTTGTGTGTCAGATGATGTATTGATATAAGGCAGTAAACGCACAAAAGTGTTAAATTTGAAGGAAATGTTCGAAATTTTTTTTTTTAATAACGAGTTTTATTTGAGCAATTTTACATTTCTATTTTGACTAATCCACACGTACATATGTGCATTTTTGGATTTAGACAAGTATAATATACATGTATGAATATATTTCAACAAATATTTGCACATGTATTTGAGTGTATATTAATGTATACTGCTAATAACCTTTAAAAAATGCACGTTTTTGATTTCGTTATCTGTGTGTATGTGTGTTCATAAATACATACATATAAAAATTTACATCCAATGTAATGTAGTACGTGTTTAAATACTTACATACCCATATTTATAGCTTTTTACTGCTCAAAAGCGCTCTAAAGTTTTAAAAACGCCATTTTCTCATGTTTTCGCAAAAATACCTTAAAGAATTGTGAAAAGAGGTCTCAAATTTGAGCGCTCATATCTCGGTTTTTGTGCATCTGACGAAAAAAGTACTTATTACCAAATTTATCGCAAATTTTGTGAGCTACACCTTTTTCTTTCAACATTTTCTGATATCTTGCGTAGTTTTTGAGTTATTTACAAAAACCTTTTTTGCGACTCCTTTTGAAGAGGGGGACCCGCAGGTCTGCTGGAGGGTTCAATTTTCTTTCCCCTTTAAAGTAACCCCCAAATCTAACTTTCTGCTAAGTTTCGTGTCTGGAGGATTTTTGTCCAGTTAAAATCCTTATTTAATGGTGTTAGTTCTACTACGGCTGATAGTAGTTTAAGTCATTTAGGCCCTCTATAAGTTTTTTCTTAATATTAATTTTATAAAACATATTGAAAAGAGGGGTAATTTTAGTACATAAATAGTCAGTTTTTTTGTTTTACAATGAAATGGGATTTTTATAGAGAGTCTAATATACTGTGAAATATATCAAATCAAGGTAACAATGTCTTACACGACTCTGATTCTCACCAGCTCATTGGTTTATGACATTTAAATGTTATATAAATAGTTGGAAGATAAGTGTTCTTTGGAAAAAGTATGTTAGAAAAAAATTGAAATTAGTGAACATTTCACAACGAGAAAATGTTTTGTCAGCCTAGCGTCTTATCTTCCCTGCCCTACAGGGGTGGGTGTGGGATGCAAATATTTGGTCGACTCTGTGTCGTGAGAAGGCGAGATGGGTCAAAAGTATGTGTGAGTGAGTGGATGGGTGGGAGGGTTTCTGCAGGAAGAAGAATGCTATATGAATTCTAGGAGGACGGCTGCTATTGGGGGGAGAGAGAAGTTTGTTTGTTCATTTAAGATGTGTGCGTGTGTTGCTTTATTGCTTTCTGAATGTAGATTGACTCTAGTAAAATTCTGTTGAAATATTTATTTTCTATTTCTAGTATGTGTGTGTTTGTTTCTGGATTGAAGGAGTGATTTGAGTCTAACAGGTGTGTAGCAAAGTTTACCAATCATGTAATATGATGAAGAAGATACAAATGATCAATAATATGTCAAAAATGTACATACTGTCTAAGAAATAACAGTGCCATTTATTGATGTTTTACAAAAATCTAATATTACTCGAATTTTTAAAAATTGATGACACCTTATTTTTTATCGGTGTAGCTTTAAATGTATTATCTGATTACGATTATTTGATTGTAATAAATCAAAATATACGCAGATTCTAACTACTTTTCTAAATAATAACAAGTTCACTTATTTGTCGTATCGAAAAAAAAAAGATAATAGTTGTTACAAAAGACAACGACTTTCCCTCTCGGAGAATCAATAGCGCTTCGTCCGAATGCAAAAAGAGCATTGGCAACATTGTACATTGGGAATGCATTGTCTCTTTAAATGGGTAGTTTTTCCTCCGAGTAGATTTTTGTCCGAAAACAAAATTCTTAGGCGCATGCTCTGCTTCATCCACTTATATATCAGTGTAAGTATGATACTGAGCAGCGTTTACTCCGTGCCTGTGGCAACATATCAGGAGGGGACCATTCATTACTCATACCACCATCTCCTCTGCGCCAAGGTTGCGAGGCAAGATACATCCCGCTGAGGTATTAGAGCAGTGATGATCGCTTGGTAGTAACACGTTGGTGTACTATGTACACCACGAAAAATACCTCTGAAAGTTGTTCCGATTCATCTACTCTTTTGTGACACGTTATTCCAAATAATGCACTCAGTTCTCGTAGCTGGATAACAAACAAGCGATTTTCGATCAATAAAAAGAATTATTCACGGTAATAAATATTCCAGGTCATCGTGAATGTTTAGTATAATCCTGGTATGTATTTGGGAGATAGGTAAATCAGACGTTTTCAATAAATGAAAGAACAATAAATATTGCATCACACTTCCATGTCATGTCGGTTTTAAGGGTAAAAGCACGTTTATCAGTAACATGCAATACGAAATTGAAAGGAAAAACATTATAAGAAAAAGAAAGAAAAAAAGAAATACATTCATATCAACCCCATAAACCTTCGTTCAGTCTTCAGCACAGTAGCTGATTATAAAACGTAGCACAATTATTATTCTCACCTTATTGGCTTTTTTCTCCATTATAGGTAATAAATACCAAAGGAAAAATATTTTTTTAATGTTGTTGGTTGCACAGCATATTTATTTTTTAAGTGAATTTTAATTATTCAATTTTTTTTATTATTAGAACCATCCCTGATAAAATTAGTTCAGGTAATTGGTACTATACTGAATTTGTTTGGACTGATTTACGTGAAATATCATAGATGAAGCTCTTCCGGTAGTTTGCTACTTCAAGCATAAGAAAGTAAAACAAATATAGTTCGTGAAATATTGTATAGTACATTTACATACATTTTAATGAAATTTACTAGAATTTTCTTACTTTTCTCTGCCACCCTCTGAATTTTAAATTTCGTGATTAAGAAAGAAAACTGTAAGAGGTTACATTTTTTACGAGACGTACAATCGCATGTTCAATTTAATATCAAAAGAAATCTCTGTAGTTTTTTGATAATAACATCTTTCAATAATGTATTTCGAAACGATTATTTGAAGTTTTTAAGACTTTTTAAATACATATTATTAGTAAATGTATAGTCTTTAACATTCCCCACGAACACTACACTACTTACAGCGCCTTACATTAGTCAGCACAACCAGGACTAACATAGGCTAACTTTTATTTTTTAAATATGTGAAAGAAAGATATAATACAGTTTTTGACGATAATTGTCGAAGTCGTGGGAAAAGTCCGCTATATTCTCTTACGTTTCCTAAAAGATTAGAGACAGGTGGGAAATATAACTGGCAATATTGTTTGCATGAAAGAGTTCTACAAAACAGTACGCGACAGCATATGTCTATCTACAAAGTAGAACCTAAATTATAGAAAAAATATAATAAATACAGAAGTACTTAAAAGCTTCAGTTAAATGTGTCTTCGCTCAGAAACAAAAATTCGAATCCGCCCATGTCCGAGTTATAAGTTTATTACAATAGTCATAAGTAATTATATATTAGTAATAGAAAGTTCAAATAATTTATAACTTTAACGAAATATTTCCAACTGTATAAGAAAATATTCAAATTCATTCTTGCGACTTAATGTAAACACAGTTACATTTCTGAAAAAATATTACATATAAAATAATATTTCTCATTAAAAGTTTAGATATCCTATACAAAGACACTGTCAGTTCTGATATTCCAATGGTATTTTTAATTCAATTATGAATTAAATATCGGAAATGATTGAAATAATCTTTTTTAAGAAATTTATCTATTTTCTTCCAAATTTTCTCTTCATTAAATGTGCCTCAAATTCCTTTAGAAATATTAGTTCAAGTTTTAATCCAAGGCTTCTTTGAAGAAAGATTCGAAGATTTTCTTAGAGAAGGAAAATTACTATTGTTATTCATACGAGATATTAAATCATAGTGAATATCTTGTGATTTTTTAAGCACTTCTTGTCTGTCTTTTTCCATATGTAAAAGTTCCGGACAACCTACCCAACATGACCCTAGTCACTATATAATTGACCATTACGGAATGATGACTCGAGGGTTACAGTTTTCAAATGAAAAAATCAAAGAGGACAGAACACTGGCGTGCAACAACCAAGCTTAGCATGGACTTACAGCTAGCACTGCACGAAAAAAAAGTTAGATAGTTCAGCCTAAAGTTAGCTGTGATAGCTCACGCGTTAGCTATCTAGCGGACAGACAGTACCATTAGCTGCCACAGCTTATGGTAGTTCCCTCCGACATCAGAAGCATTCTGGATTATGGATTTTACTGGACTATAGTTTTTTTTCAGAAAATCTGATTTAACCACGAATGAACGTTTCTACTTATTTATCATTATATTTATATTTTACAAATTCATGACTTATATTATAAACAAAAAAATTAATGTTATAGACCAATGTTCAAAAACGTAGCATATTATGAATAAAATATTACGACAAACGCCAAGAACATGGCGTGGATATTCATTAAAACAGTGATTTAAAGGTTAACGGTCATGAAAAAATATACGAATATAGAACGTCGGACTAAAGAAATTTTACAGAATCTAGCGAGAGAATTGCAGGTTTTATCGATGTTTTCTAGAATGTAGTTAGTATAAGAAATACATTAATCAAACGTTTCCTCAACACTTTGAGCTTGACAAGCAAGAACGTCCTAAAAACAGAATAAAACGAAAACCTCCAGGACAATTTTTTCATCTTCCATAACCATGCTAGTAAGTGGTGGTAGGTTCAATAATATCGCATTATTGTAATGTTTCATAATTAATAGTTTCATAGTTAATAATTATAATACTAATCAATAGTTATCTTGTAATTTTGAACACTAAATCTGAAATGAAAATGTCTTCCATATCAACCACAGATTATTACGACCAGCGTTGAAATATATTTGTTCAAAAGTTCGGAATATTTATATTTCATTTTACTCCTGCAAACATCGCTATTATGATGGGAACAATTGTAAGTTGTCTTACTTGGAATATGGTTATCTTTGGCATTTGGTTTCCAGCGACTGCCTAGTCAATGATTATCGCATTAATACGAGAGTGCAATAAATGCTTACTAAATATTACAAATAAATATTTGGGTTTCAATCAGTTCATTTTATAAAAACTCGAATGCACTTTCCTACAAGAACAATAAATGCATTTGATACTTGAAGATTGATAAACAATGTGAATTAATTAATAACTCCAAGAGAGGTGAGAGACACCAAACGAGAAGGTAGAGAGTTGTCTGTAGAAGAGCACTGAAGATCAGTTCCTCGTGCCAACGGGCGTTGCCATGGACACAACAGAGCAGCCAACGCTCGTCAGCTGCTTGTTATCCCTTTTCCTTTCTCAGTAGAGCGTCCACTCATTTACACACTTCATGGCATGCGTGTTTTCTCGTTGGATCAAAAGGTTCGGACTAAAGATTGAAGGTTTTATCGAGATAAACTAGTGTAGCGTGTCAATTTTAATGGCCTCTTAAGTAATCAAAGTTAATGTGTCAAAATTTACTCACAATGGATCACATAAACATGAATAATTTTATATTTGTCATGTAATATGAAACAATATAAGGTTAATTTTTAAACAGGTTGATTGCAATATTTCTCATAAAATAAATTAAAATTAGAATCAGAGTCACTCTGCAAAACTGTTACATCAACTTTTGCTCACAACTGTCAAGAACATTTTGGTATTTACATTTGATTCCTGAAAGACTGAATAATTGCTCAAATGCATTTGCAAAATTTTTGTACCGCAAAATTTTTGATAGCATTATGAGAATGTAAAGAATTCTAATAATTGAAGACTATACTACTAGTTAGATTTGCACGCTACCGAATTATACTCACGAACGTGTAATAAATATTTATTTATCGTATTAGAGACTTAAATTATAAATTCTTTCATCTTTTCAATGTTGACAATGTTTAGTTCAGTAGTTTCCCTTTAGGTTTGTGGGTAGTTTGCCAATTGAATAAGCACCTAGGTGCACATCCATAACGAACGTGTCCTAGCTAATGGCTCTAAAACTTCCTCCATCGGTTGGTAATCCGGGCAGATGTTTGGCACCGGCGACGATAAATTGGTGGCTTGGACCTGCACTGTAGGAATCGGTTCCACGGTTACGTTCTGGACGAAGAGTCTGCTAGAGAGGAAAGAAATTAGGGTTCCTACTTTCTACTGAAGTAAAGCCATTTATGCAATATGAATACTGAGAAAATACATTGTTCTTATTCTCCTGGAGCTGCTTTTTAATCATGGAATAATCGTGATTGCATGTAAAATCTTTACACCACTTGCAATAGCGAAAATGCTTGTGGCATAATTATCCCCATTCACGAAATAACAGCCGCACTGAAAAGAAGTAAAGCTCAACTACACTACCCCAGTGCGGCGATCCATCGATGAGGATATTTTACTTCCATTACGTCCATTACAGGTTCCTGCCTCAGGGACTAGCCATTCCCCGCTGTCCGTATGACTGAAGATTGCTCTCGGCCCGTCAGATTTCCTTTTTGGCAGTATTTTCAAGCGAAACATAAAACCAAGTCTCAAAATGTAATAACATTTTTGTGTTTTGTAAATTTTTTGGAGATGCTAAATATCTTTCATCGTCTAATTACGTTTAAATCACAAAATAGGAAGAAAGAGAAATCTTTTACAATCTTGAGGTATTTTATACTTATCACATATCACTTCCATATCACAGTGTTGATATTTTTATATCCACACCTCTTTCAATACCGTTCGAATTCTTTCAGAGAAATGCACGAAGCTCCAAATAATGCCTTCCAAGCGATGAGATTTATTTCATATACTCAAACAAAAAGTCTGAACAAGGCCCAATTATAGTATATGGAGATTTAACATAAATGTTTGTTTATTTTGTATTTAAATTTAATTCATATATTCTCTCTAGCGTAATATTAACAATTGTGAAAAACCTCTCTTTTCTCATTATTTCCAGTGACCTTTATTTGTTATAAAAATATTACTGTAGATGTAGGATAGTATCTGTTGGACATAGTTTTAGGTTTTTATTTTTAAATTATTCAGTGAATTTGAGGTACGAAGATCATTGCTGAACTACTTGGATATGAATCGTGTGAAACCGTATGGTTTAAAGTATTAGTACTCACTAATTTTGCGAGTGTTCTTGGTTAACTAACCACGTGCTTTTTGGCATGCCCGTAAGTAAAAGTCGGTAGAGTAATAGATACAACAAAAAATTGTCGTTCGTGACCTTTTGCTATTCTTGTAAAACACGTTGACAATCTTCGGTGACAGGTTTCTGACTTACTACTAAATACTGGCTGACTTGATACTTATAAGAGTCAAACAAAACTTCATCAAATGGTTTTAAGACTGAGAATCTCTTCCTTCGGGTCCTCTATTTCCTTGATATTATAAATCCTTTATTGCAATTTTTAAAATAAATTCAAACTAAGAGGATATGATGAAACTGGACTAAGTTGGCGGACAAACAAAGCTAGATGGTATAGCTCAATTAATTCTTACCCCTAACAGGAAACTATCAACTATATCTGAAAGTATTTTCTGAACAAAATGGCTACCATTCTCTCCCACATAACACACACACACATACACACGCACAAACGATTTCACACATGAATTCTATCAATGTTACAACTCTCTCACATACAGCAGTCGGAAATGCTTCAAAATGTTTTACAGTTTTTATGTATTACAGCTTTACAAGTACTTTTCACAAAAAGAAAATGTTTACAGAGAAAAATTCTCACCAATCAAAAAACCGGATGTTGCGCAACCTCAAGAAACTGTGCTCTCTATAATACTAGAAAGATAGTGCTTAACAATGTCCTCATTTTCTTTGGTGAGGATAAACCTGAATGACAACAAACATACTCGTATGCCAACTAGTTCCAGTTTTCCTTACCTAATGTAACTGAAGTCTTTTTATCATATAAAATTCTTTATCGGCACACAATTTAATTTTTGTTGCAGGTCATTACTAAATATATACTAATACACTTGCTGAATGTTACCTGTAAAATTATTAATCTACAGAAAAATTCATCAAAATTTATATAGATCAAAGTTACAACTCTGAAAGTGAACTTAAGATGGAATCATACAGTCCTCAACAATTTTTACGATCTCACTGGAAAAGATGACGCTACAATCATACTCCATATCTTCAATTTCTTCATAAATTGAATTTACTACCTAGAAACGTCTTTTCTTTGGGATATCGAGAAGGGAGCTTCACTTTCCGTTCCATCTCCCTCAATCAATGCGAATAGAAGAGTGGCGAGATAGATATCACAGAATCTGCATTATGAGATACAAATTTCTTTTACTATCTCGCCGTTTTCTACTTGTTCAACGAAAGGTTCAGTTTAATTTCTCTTTGTTATTTAGAAATGCATAAATTCTTATTGGAATTAAATTGTAAGAAGGGCATATTAAGTAAAGTATATTATAAAAATATCCAGCCAAATGCGAAATTGGAAGAACAAAAACATTTAAAGAATTATTTTCATCAACGTTACTTGGCCATTAAATGTCAGAACTGTTTTACTACCTTCTTTTCACTAATTGGAGAAGAGAAGATAAATTTAACATCGATTGTTCTCAAAGAAAGTATGTAATTATCGCTTAAAACGAACTTTTCTTTTGCCCAGTTCTTTGCAATCTGGATAGTATCTTTACATTCGTCTTATCAAAAAATTTATGGAAGCGTGGAGAAAAATACAGTCCTACTTAAAATATCAATGCAAGTGTCTATATCTCAGAAGCTAAATAGAAATCCATAAGTTGAGTACGTCAAATTATCCCCATGTCACGGCTTATCGTAGCATAAAACTGCATTTTGATATCTTTATTCGTTTGTTAAATACCAGAGGTGTTCGCTTTTACGCTTTAATTGTTAAACCCGGTATACTTAAATAACTTTACATTCTGAATTTTTGTGTTGTAAAATGTGAAAGAATGTCGTAAATACGTAGATGTTTATTGGTTCAAGTATCTGACATTATCATGAGGGGAAAAGTAGGTGCATATATTTTAAAAGTTTTATTCTTATTGACTAGTGACTCATATTTTGTATCAGTATCAGAGATCACGTCACTTTACGATTCGTAATACTTGCAGAGAACGCAAAGCATCATTCACAATACAAGCTCCAAGACAATGTTTTGAAACATTCTAATCCACCAATGGATATCCTACACAAAAATATCTAGGGAAAAAATAGTTTTCATATTGTTGAATGAAATATTGAATGTAATGAATGCAAATAATAATATTTTGTTAAATTCGTTCGATTTTTAGCTGAACGAGTATGAACGCGTATGTTTATAAAATTTAAAAATTATATCGAAATTTTTTATTTTCTAAAACAAGTGCAAATATTGAGAGGAATATTTTACAGATTTTATATATCAGTCTTTCAATTCGTTAATTAATTAGTTATTTACGTCTACTAATTTGATTTATTCAACTTTACGACCTATTTAATTAAAAATTGTCTATGAAACAGGTCGTAAAGAAGAAAAAATCACTCTCTCAATACACGCACTTGAAAAGGACGATGTATGAGTTGTTTTGATCAAATTATTTATGGTTTCATATTTTTGATGAGAATCACAGTATTTACACGTCCTTATGGGTTGTCAGTGTATTCTTTTTACGTAAAAATGACTCTTAAATCTGCGAATGAAAGTTGAAGGGAATTCTCCGAGTAGTGTTTAGAATTGTGTTCTATTACCCTATAGAATTATTTTAAAATTTTAGGTACTCATGAATTTTTAATCTATGAAATATAAAATCAAATGCATTGGTTGCAGGGGAAGCGGCCAGAGGAAGGGCCAGCTGCGGTTGCGCTAGTGGTGCTCCCCCTGCGCTTCCACCAGTCAACGCTCATCAGGTGAGATGTCTTCCACTCCCTTTCGAGAGATTTCACATCATGGTTACAAAAGTTGTCCCTCTAATAATTTTATTTTACCTTTTAATCAAGACAATGTAGTGAATGTGTAATCTACCCAATCAACGAAATAGCAATACAGATAATAAGATAGAAGATGATTGATTTTTCTTTCATTCTCAGAATCGTGAGGATAATTATCTCCAAATATAAATTTGCATCACATCGACACCCGTTTAGGTAACCACTCGGGACTCGAGCATACGTTAAGCACCCAGGTTATGAAATAAAAGAAATTTATTTTTTCGTCTTGAGTCGAATCAACATTCAAAATCTTCTTCAGTTCGTCTTTTAAAATATATTTATTTGTGAATTCGATCTACTTTGTTCTATTGGTAACTAAGAGTATTTGCTGACGAATCAATTAGTTGAGGTCTGGAATTTCGTATCTGAACATTTGCTAACTATTATTCATTTTTACTTTAACCTTATGATTTCACTCATAGGAATTTAGAAGGTATTAAATTCATTTTCATTAATTGGTTCTTAACTATTCCTTCTTTCTTTTTCTTTTTTGGCCTTAGTTTATGTGGCGCCTTACAGACCATGACTTTGTATTAACAACACTTTGAGGAGAAGGATTTTTTGAATGTATCTGAAGGAAGGATATGATGTAGATGGTCGAGGGCACCAGAGAAGAAGATGTAACATCTTAGCTGGAAACATGTCGCGAGCTGACCGTTGGATCGAACTCCAGTTCACCGAAGTTCAAAAACTGTAAGAACTAATCAATTTACTATGTGTACCAATGTACACGTGCATCTGCATACATAACGACATACGGTATTTAACTTTCTATTTTGTAAACATTACACGAGATAAAAACCGAAATATCTTCATTGTCTTTATATCACACTTCACCTTTTTCTCCTTCTTTATGATCATCAAAATCAGTATTATCATGAAAGTAATCTTCATTTTATCTCATCTGCAGTAGATTTTAATGGGCTCTAATGACCTCGATGTTGACGAGCCCTAAAGCCCCACAAAAAAAAGTAGTAGATTTCCTCCTCACCCAAAACCAAAGGAAACATCAGTATTACTTCCTCGCTGTTGTTTTTTATGTACGTAAGATACTTGTCGACTGTAATAATACACATAATGTTACTCAGTTTGATAAACTCACATTTTCAATGCTTTTCCAAAAACTGTTGATATTTATTTTCCGTGCATGGAACTCCATTAATTTTTTCTCCCGGTATAGAGAACTAGGAAATCATGCTCATGGTGGTGAATGAACTTGTGAAGATGTTACATCCAAGATAACTGAGTGAGACGCTATACAGAGCTTTATATACGGGGCAGTAAGTTTTAACAATCATTTTATTATGTGTTCTTGGCCGAGGTATTCTAAAACAGTTAGCAATTTTCTTAACCTAGTTTACCTTTTAATGACAGTGACAAGAAAGGAATGTACAGAGAGCAAAGAATGCAACCTATAATCTGGATACTTCAATGGTCTGACTGACTGGCACTTATCAGCCACGTGAGAAATGATAACGATAAACTCGTATACCAAGGACCATTGGCATGTGTGATATAACCTCGCACGTTTAGGTTGCTAAATACGAACCTGATAGTACAACGCTCAACACGTGTAGAAAACACATCTTCAAGTAATGTTATTGAACAGTCTGTAACATCTTCGAAAGGTAAGTTTCATATAGACATGAAATGTTAAAGGTGTATTAATGTCTGGTGTCCATAGTATAAAAGTACTGCATTCAGTCAAAAATAAACTTATTTTCAGAATTGAAAATAAGAGCAGTCTGTTACATACTCCGCAAATGTATGCTTTTAACATTTTTTGAACGATCTATATTCCTCCAATAATTTATTTAATATGATTGTGAAATAAACTGTCGTATAATGTGACTATATCTAATAAACTATAGTTAAAGAATATGTCGCGCTATAAAAAAGGTCCAATCAATAATTGAAGGCTAATTAATTTGCCAAACATGGGTTCGCTCTTTTTATCAAACAATATCTCTCCGAGAATGTTACAAATTTAATAATTTGGACCATAAAACACTATGAAATTCTAATTTCCATCTATTTTGTTAGAAAAGTGAAAATGAGTGGTGATTCCCAGAATAAGTTATCTTCAATACATGATATTGAATGTTATTCGTGCTTTGGGTTAATCTTTAACCGTGATAACATGACATTACTGAAGGTTGAGATAATTGAAATACAAAAACTAAAATATTTACGTCTATCTCAATTTCTATACGTAGACTGGCAAAAGCGGAGACATATAAACATATCTAATACACAAATACGAAGCCTAAATTTCTCCTGCCTTCAAATTTCATATGTAAATACACGATTTTGATGTTTAACGTGCTAACAGCTTATCTATGGTTGATACTTTCGTCAGTTCATCAATCATGCTATGGATAAGTGACCGTTCAAATAATATATAACACGAGTTAAGAGTGTGGCTCAGTTGCAGGAGTGCTGAACTGCTGGAATGCTAGGGTTCGAGTGAGGCCGCAAGATGCGTGGTCAAAATTCTGTGCTGACACTGATTCCGATGCCTGTATATTTCGTTACAAATGTTAAACCGTACCCAAGGGTCGAAATACCTTGTCAGAATGGCGAAGGAGACAAATTGCGGAGAACTATCTCCGAGAAAGACCACATTGACACACCTTAACATTGAAAGGTATATAATCATCATCCCACATTCGAGAGCGTGAAGAGTGAATACTCTTATTTCTGAATTAATAGTTCGAATTATAACAAACATATTACAAAATTATAGAGATAATAAAAATTTAATCGTAGTTATAAATATTGAGAGGTTATGTCAACAATAAAAATACTAAAGTATTGAAATGTAGTTGGTTTTTATTCTTAACGAAAGTGCGTCTTTGCAGCAGTGATACATATATTTTTTGTACTTATAGAATAGTTTATATTAAATAAACGAAGGCAAATCATGTATCTCAGTTAAAAGAACCTTGCAGTCAATGAATTCATATATTCTGTTTTATACTTCAAGGTTTTCCTAACCGATAACTGTAACCTTAAGCTCAAAATGTTTCACTATGCATCTGAAGTCGATAGATATGACAAGTTTTCTGTAATGTTATTTCCCTCAATGGGATATTCAAAACATTATTGCTGAAGTACGTGACTGAATATACTCGAAAGAAGAATAAAATTCTTTTGGGTTTCAGAGAGAAGAATGTTAAGTTATTTATTGCGTCAATCATTGTGAACCAATACAAACACCAAGTCATTGATTGTTGAAACTGGGGAGACAGTGGCACAGTGCTATTTAGTTGTCCTGAGGGACTAACTCATTCATCAACGTATATCAAAAACTATTAAAATTACTTGAAGTTTAAACAGAATGTTCCTTTTATAACGTCTAGGCCTACTAAAAAGAGATTTTTCGAGACTCCTGTTTTAAAAGGATGAAATAGAGTGAAGTAGTCTTTATAATCCAATCAAAATATAAATTCTATTGAAAATAAAATTTGATAATTTCTGTACATGTTGAAACAAGTAGCTATCAATTGTGTTTTTACTTTAGGCGTACACATGCCATGAATTTTCCTCGGGATACAGAAATGTTAAATCCTCCACTGTCCTAGGGCCCTTGACCAGAACTGTTAGGATGGTCCTGTGCTCGCTTCAGGTTAATTTATTAATTATCACCACACATTATCGAACGCATTTTGTTGCGGTTTTTTTAAAAACTACTTTTATTATTATGGTAATTGTTATTTTTTCTCAGATGTGTACCTGGTATATTGGACACCTGCGGGCGTGATGTTCCAAGCATATGTCCCTATCTATAGTTATTGTGATAAATTTCTAACTATGTTGAATATATTGAGAATCATGGATTTCTGCATGACAATTACGATTGTTTTTTTAAAACTGAGATATTGTCTAAGTATCTCTGAAGTAGATTATTTACGATTCCTGTTCTTGAAATAATTATGGGAAGAAATTGTGTGCGAGTTTTCCACTGCTGTTGAATTTGGAATGCTAGTTTGCTGTATTTCCTAAATTTCTCTGCACAGGTGTTTTCAATGTTGTTATTCTTGGGATGGCTACATCAATGACATATATTAATTTATTTATTTCGTGTATGAGAGTGAAGTCAGGTCTGTTGTGTTCTGTTTTCAATAGATTCACAATACGTCTCGCCACTTCAGCGTTCCGAACCCAACAATCTCGTCCACTTCCCGTCTTCTTCTTCTTCTTCTTCTTCTTCTTCTTCTTCTTCTTCCACTATCTTCTCAGTTGTACCAATATATACGAACAAAAACAACAAGAATTGCGATATAAATCGAATCTTTGTTTGATTTTTTTTATTATTTAGGTTTTTGTTCGCTTAATATCGATTAAATGAAATTATATTATTATTATTAAATATATGGGTTCATATAGAGTATATCAGTTAGTCCGTGAACATTTTGGGTACATGGGTTCTTTTCGATCCCGATCCTGAACAAGGCCATTACATCACTGAAATGATGGGCCAAACCCCTAAGATGCCGTGGTAATGCCGGGACATACATTACAGCACCGCTGCAAGTAGTCCGACGACTGACATGACAAGAAATCAAATTCGTCCACGTTCACATGTCGGCTACTAACACCGTCCCAGTCCGGTTTGTGAATTTTGGAGTTATCACATGCAAAGTTCGGTTTAACATAATGTAAGTTCTTCTTATGATAATGTATTCCACTTCAATTATTGTCAACAATTTATCAAACAAATGTGAAAGCTTTTCTTTCAACTCTGAATCGTGACAGTCAAAAATTAAACAAGTCATCGTGCGTGAATATGGGTTGGTGTCGGATCAGGGAGATAGGAACTATCAGTTTAGGGTTAAATGTCCCGATAGTCTAGTGTAAATCAAAATCAATAGATGGCACTACTTACGGAGCTAAATTCATTGCTGCCATATCTCAATAACGGATTCATATATTTTCATTAAAACATTTTAATAACGGATTTGTTCTTATTGAATGTATAGAATGTGAAGCAATTGGTAATGAATTTTTTTTTAGCTTTTGCCATATTTTGTAAATGTATCTCTTGAAATAAAACGTTTTTTGAAAAAGTCCGCTTATAGCGCCCCTATGTATATAAAAATGAACTTAAAACTTATATAGGAATATCCATTGGTCAAGTAAACGCGTCGTAAAACGAAAATTAGGACACTGTGAATTCAGGTGGGGGCACTGCTACCCCTGCAGCACACTTACGTAAGATTCACGTTATATTCACGTTTGAACGTTGCAGGTGAGATACTGGTTGGAATTTTCAACGTGTCTAACGTCTTTCAGCAACGTGAATATAATGTTTGAGAAAAAGGCAATTGCAAGGTTCTTGAAAACGCAATATCAACTTTCGTGAAAACCGTAATTGCAACGTTTGTGAAAAACGTGAAACTAACCCCCTTTCTTCTAGATGGAAACCAGATCTAGTGTTCTATTTTGGTGGTATGACAGTAACTTAAGCAGGTAATTTTCTTATTATTGTGAGATGAGTGTCGAACGAAATAAATGGTTCTTGGTGAAATGCAAAGAGTATGTAATTTACAAAGTTAACCTCAAATCAACATAATAATGCGCAATGCATACGCCACGGCATGGTAGTTACTAACACTTTACATTCTGTAACATCCTTGCATGTGGTGGGTTTTAAACTAACGGGCCCACAGCGGACTATGCACAGCAGAGGGTGAATGGATGGACTACCCTGGGAGGAAGAGAGGACTCGGAACTCAGGGATGCGCTATTGTGAAAAGACGACAGCTGTGCAAAGTGGGTGCACCTGCCAGCAGTGGATAAGCTGTCCTTAGGAAGGTGGTTAATCCGGAACTGAATGCGCATTTGTAAACGACGAAAAGGTTCGAGGTATGTGGATATCTGAACGGCGGGGGTGGAGGACCTGTCCATCAAAGAGTCAGACAATAAATTGTACTTGAGGGGTGGATGAGACGCGGGAACGTGTCGAAGGTGTCATTGTGAGCGACGCAGTGTTTTGAACTATGTGAACACCTGCGCGATGGGGCTGAGGACGGGGCAACGGAGGCGGCGACATCAAGTAGCGTCCCCCTCCCTAACCGATAAAAGGCACGGGAATCGGCGTCGCGGGGCCAGTCGACATTGAGAGAGGACCATTTTCGATGGTGAGATGGTAGTGACACGTCATGTATCATGTGGAAAAGAGTCGTCCGTAGAAACTTTGAAATAGTTTAACACTTGGAAGAGTGTCTTCCACAGAGACTGAGATAGCTAACTATTTATCCATGTCTAATCGCATGTATATGCTTTTGTAAATTGTCATTTCTATTTCTATTTCAAGTAAATATTTTTTTATTCTTTACATGAGATTTTTATTTCCTCTGAGCAAGAGAGGTGGTGGGAGCGAAAAAATAGAACGAGATAGATACGTTACAATTCCAAACTAAAACACAGTGGCACAACAACATAATGAGCGCAACAACTCACTGCGGCAACAACAACAGAAAGTCAGTCTAAACACGGTACCGAGTCCACAAAAATAAACACAAAACTACGTCGTTTCGGTCGTCTCAACAGTTTCGGGTAGCTTTGGTAACCCGCTCACCCCGTTGTGTAGCGTGGTCCGATCGTGAAACCGTTGTGTCCAAACGTGTCGAAGCGCGGCAAACTAGAAACCCGAATATCACGTGATTCTTACGCCAGAGATAACACACGCCCTGGTGTTGGTGTGGTAAGGTGGTATAAAAGACGTTGGGTGAAAACGTGTCGACGCGTAGCTAACCAAATAACATGATTCTAATGTAACTGTACTGCGGGCGTAGTAGACAGAGAGTCAGTGC
This sequence comes from Laupala kohalensis, assembly GCA_002313205.1. Classification (NCBI taxonomy): domain Eukaryota; kingdom Metazoa; phylum Arthropoda; class Insecta; order Orthoptera; family Trigonidiidae; genus Laupala; species Laupala kohalensis. The sequence continues at coordinate 62,295 of NNCF01126725.1, read as the reverse complement.
ACCGCTCCCTTCTTCTGTTGTGGTCGGGCGGAGTGGGGGTAAGGCGGGAGTCAGACGGTCGGTCTGCGTGGCAGGGTCGACGCAGGTCGGTGCTGCGCGTCGAAAGACGAGCTTCTCGTGTTTCTTCAACCAGCCATCTCTTGCCTTATCGTAGATTTAATTTCAATTGCGAGTGGATATAGACTTCTTCAAATGCGTACTATCTGCATAGGATAAAGAAAAGAGCTACATCTATATGTATTTATCGCGAGGGAATATAATTCCGTAATATGTTCTTTGGAATTATACTACATGTGACCCCGAGAGCCCCATGATTATATGAGGCAGAAGAGTATACTAACCAACAAAAGAGTGATATACAATATGTTTTGAACATTAAGTGATAAAGTGTGATATAAGGAACATATGGAAACAAAATTTGAAGTGGATTACTACCACCTCATGGAATGACCACTCTCCAATTTCAGGGAGTGTAGCGTCGAGATCTCTTCGGTCAGCATTAATAATATTGTAAAATTCATAACAAACAATAATGCTTTAGTTCCTGGGGGAAGATAGATAAAATGTTTGTTGTAAGGAGTCGTATTAATTTTTGTAGGTGACCTTTGTAATGTAAGCATCGGATAAGAAAGGATTTTCAAAATTATAATATAAGAAGAGTAAGTTTGGGTGAAATTTGAGTTTTACATTTTTGTTTACAACAACTCGAGAACTAATTGAGACATCATATCAGATTTTGTACGCAAACATTGCTAATTCACATACCTAGAAACAGGTCACTAAAAATCTTCACTATAAGAAAAAAGAAATATAAACATTCATGATCGTCAATATAATTAGAATTAAATACACAAGTACAAAACTATGAGATTGTTTTTAAATGCTTCCCTTCAGAATATAATGAAACCCCCCAAGTGTGTTAGGGTGTTATTAAAAAACTATTTTCAATTTTTGACTACCGTAATAAGGATATTTATTTACTCGCATCTTTTTTTTTTACGTTGAGTTTTTATTTTATTTATTCTTGAGACAGATAAGATTTTGTCTACGAACAACATCAGTCAGTGAACACACGACGATGAGAATCCTGTCATCTCCGCACTTCCAGAAAAACACCGAACTTCCTTACGTCGAGTGTCATCATGTAAATTGTAAATGTTATATCAAACGTTGAGAACCCGTCCCATTTTCGCACGTGTGTTTGTGTTATGTTACTCCCTAACACAAACACACATTACAACAGTCTAAAATGGAGTTTTCACGTGGAGCACTTCCATGGCCGGATGGCACGCCGCGCCGGTCGAATTCTTGCCCGAGGTGATATAGGGAGGACTAGTGAAACTAAAACGTTTGGGAAATCTAAACTATTCGTCCAAATTTTACGATATTAGTTCAGTTTTCATCTTTCTTAAATGCTCAAAACAAAGAATGCATTTAATTTGAGAAGGATTTGTTTTTAATTACTCTCTTAAGTTGAAGTATTTTAACACGTCTATTTTTAAAACCTTTATTTTATAATTTAGGTTAACTTTTGTAGGTAATTGTTGCGGACATTTTGGTAGAACTCTTTGAGACGAATATTACTGCCATGCATTGCTGTCACCTATCTCTAACCGTTTAAGCATCGTATGTAAAAGTATCTCTCCGAAGATGGATTTTTTCCGACTTGATTCAGTAATATCATTCCCTGTCATTTGTATTTCCTATAGTTACAAAATATATACTAAAACCTTTCCTGAGGACATACCAATGAATTAAAATAAAGAATCACGTAAATCGATCGGATGAGTGGTTCAAAAGAACATTTACAGATGTGCGCTGAAGTTTAATTATGGACAGCGAAAATGAACGATAATGGGAGCGTGTCTGCAGCCAGCGATGTAGGAGTGGAGGGAGATCGACGAGGTCACCGGAGCAGTAAAAACGTTTTAGGAAAATATATCAGTCCATCACCTACAGCACTTGCATACTCTCCTCTATGGCCGATAAGCCCACTTTTTTAGAAAATTAATTTCTGGTGGTTTTAGAAATTCTATTTTCTTTCTTGAATCGAATTCGAGTTGTAGAGATAATTGTTTCAAATTCTGTGTTAAAAACAAAATTAATTTGTTTACAGAATGAAAAACGAATCATTCGTTCTGCAGATATTTGAGCAGCAAATTTTGATTATTTTGATGCGCAACGTGGTGGCCGTTTTCGTAACTAAATTCGGTACATTTAGCCTTAAGGCAAGTGTAATATCACACCTCAAGCCCAGATGCGATGTTAGTATTTTTTTTGTAGAAGCGGAATCCACATATATACCACAATCCCTATGGTAGTTTTCTTCGCTGCCACCAGCTCGGTTTCTCGAGCAATCAAACACACGTGTAATAACAATAAATAATGATTTAATACAAATTAACTAGAAATCTAAATTTACAACAGAGACAAACTCCCAAAATCATTAATACATCTAATAATCTGTTTTTACACAAGTATTGCTGTCGGAAAGCATTAATTACACTTGGTTAAATTTAGTTGAAGACAACTAAATAGTAAAAACCCTCAGGTTATCTGTTACCTTCAAAATTATAAGTTGTTTTCCCCAACAACTGATACAAGTTACGACACTCGCAACTAGTAATGACTTCATGAAGACTACCGCAGCAGCCTAACGAACATCTGGTGTCTGCGACCTAGTCTTAGCCCGGTCACTTCTCTGGTGCCGGCGGTCTTCTACTTCCCCGCGTAAAGAAACCCTGAGGATCTTCACTCCTCCCAATATATACAGTACAAGAAGTCACGTGATCAGCAAATAACCATGCCTTCGCCACCACACCTTGCAAATATTCTTCTTGTCCACCCCTTTTAATTCTAGGAACGCAGAGACTGCGCCGTAGAGGACGAACCGCAATGGGCGTCACCTAGGCGCTTGCAAGCACCTTTTTCAGAGCGTTCTATATTCGGCAACGTACTTTATTCATTACTTCGTAAAATTCTTCTTTTCTTTAGGTACACCTAAATTCCAGTGAACATCGCTGGGTCAACGTCGCAGGCCGCATTCTCCGAATACACTTGTACCTTCCTTAAAAGTGAAAGGTGTCCTTTCAAACAATACCTTAATAACTGAAGAGGCTTAGGGTGGGTCTCAAGTTCGTCGCACTTCCGTCTTGGCGCCGACCGGCCACTTTCAATAAGCTTCTTAAAAGCATCCGGCTTGGGAAATGCAAAGAAATATTAATATTTCACAAATTGATAGAATGCCTTGGCGTCGACGTTTCAGCAAGTATGGTGTCTGCTTCCCATGGCGTGTAATGCACTTGCATGGACATTACGCAGGCAGGTAACTGCAACTCATGTCAGCTACCTTCCTGAGGGGTTGTCCGGACGCGCTGTGGCCAAGGCTGCTTATCGCTTTCGTATAGCAACGACAGCCGTGCCGATTGTTTCGGGTTCGATTATGACAGGAGCGGAAAAATTTCTGGAGCAAGTTCTCCTCTAAAGATATTTATCGATGATATTGAAATTTGTTTTGATATAATCAAAAGTAGTTAATTAAATATATAAAAACATTTTTAGATAAATGAGATTCCTAATCGGAGATATTGGAGCCGAAATGAGGCAATGTGAACAGTTTTGCTAATTTGCATAAACCTTTTTCTTAAAAATCCCCAAAAAACATTTCCAGAAGTCAAGCTGTTCATTTAAAATGGACAATTAGAGGCAAGCAACTCGATGTTTCGCTAATTATGCGTGAATAGTTAGCAAATTATTCTATGCAATTTTCATCAAAAGCTGAACGGTATAGTAAAGATAAAGCGTCCAAATGACCCACAGATTCATAAGAACGTCGTATAGTCCCACATTCAGTGTCCTTATCAGTACGCTTCTAATCAGAGCTTTGTAAAACTAGTTTGACTCATTTGCTCTGCTTTATGGGTAACTGTAGTGTTCCTATAGTGTTCGCGGCGAAAGAACAGTAATGAGGGAGGTAAATTGGAATAATTATTAGAATACGGCACGGAAGTATAAAACCCTTTCTTTTGTCTTCCTAGACAAATTGTTTATTTTGTTAAACTTTTTCGGTGGATGCACTGAATAATTCCAGGGAAAATATATTAATTTTCATGTCAAGTGAGAGAGGTGAGGTAAGTGAATCGTCCGAACAGAAGACACCGAACGAACATTGTGTGTAATGGAACAGGTATTCTAGGCGCTGTTTTTTATATATTCTGGCGAGATATAATACAGAAAAAGTGAAGAAAATGAATATTTGTTGCATGTGCAATTAACGAATCATTATACACATACCAATGTAAACATTTTGGAGACAAAAGAAATTTACAAAATGTTTGTAAATAAATTATTTTAATACCTTTTCCAACTTCTTAACTCGAGACGTCGTAATACTTCCCTCACCCAATGTTTCGACTAATATAAACTAACTCCATCAGTTTCATAGAGCTGCAAGAATTATTCATTAAAATTCCATTTCATTATTCATTAAAATCTTCCATTCTACTGAAGTCACTTGAAAAACGTTACCATTGAAGGGAAAGAGGCATCATCGACTGAATGAAAATACGTCGCACATCAAAGATAAGGCAATTTGAAAATATGCACAAATCCTTTGTTGGGTTGAACAAGTATTGTTGTATTGTGAAGAATTCTTTTTGGATCATATCAGGTGCGATCTTATCCATTTTTATTTTTCGATACAAATTATACCTACTCATTTATGGGTAGAAATCATTGTTATTTATATCATATTGTGAGATTTGAATAATTCTCTAATTAATAACAATTTAATCATTCTGTTGCGGAATTTTGGACGGGCAAAAACGTTGGAAATTTAAACGAATGACGGTTTGGAGGAGTGGGCGACTACAGACGGGACGCGGCACTAGAGAGTTGTCTGCGGCTCTTTTGACTTCAATCAAAATTTATGGTCTTTTAGAAATCTAAGGCGAGTAAGAGGCGGGGGAGGAGGTTCCACCCATCCTTAGGAACCCCATGTGGCCGCCGGGGCGCGCACAGGCTCAAACTTGTTCGCAAAAACGTTGAAGATTTAAACGTTTTTTTTTCAGAATGTTCTAGAAGGTTCTAGAAGGACCTTTAAAGGGTCCAATGAGAACCCAGGCGTAGGAAGGGGAAATTGTTTCTGATTGGGAGCTTTTGGCACACGTGACATTCAAAATTTTGGAAATTTTGGGAGAAAAGAAGGGATGGAGCTTATTTAACAGAGACGTAGAGATTTCTCATTCTCAATTTTTCGTTGCTCAGAGATAGCTCATTTTTCGTTGCTCAGAGATAGCTCAATTTTTCGTTGCTCAGAGATAGCTCATTCGTTGCTCAGAGAGATAGCTCACAAGCTCAGAGAGATTTCTCATTTTTGTTGCTCAGAGATAGCTCATTTTCGTTGCTCACAGATAGCTCATTCGTTACTCACAGATAGCTCATTCGTTACTCGCTCATTTGCATAGATTTTTCGTCGCTCAGTTGTTACGCGACGATAGCTCATT